>JADLZL010000962.1:0-163220 GCA_015844335.1 Chrysopogon serrulatus
TAGCCTTTTCTGATGAATGCGATGGCCCTTCGCCGTTTCACATGCACAGCTCGTAGCAAGCTCTAAATCCTTTACCGAAATATATATGTTGTTCTGATCCACAAATTTTAATTTGTAGTATTTTCTATGATGACCTCTTTTCTTCTTTCTTTCTTTCTTTTTGAGAACCTTTTCCCTGATATAGGAGTTGAGGACGGAGGAACCTACATAGCAGAAGGTGGGCCGAACTGGCCCAACAACCAACTGACTTTTGGGCCTATTGATGGATTTTGGGCCATGGGGATTGATTTTTTATGAATGTAAATGGGCCATGTTAATTTCACTGTTTTCTCTTTGAGAAACACTGCTCTTTATTAAACAGTTTGGGTTCCCTCAAAAAAAAAATATCGGAAATGCCTGGCCACGTGCGTCCGTGCCCTTCGGACGCGTCTTCGTGGGCCTGCACAATGGACAGCCCAACAGGCATCCTGATGCTTTGGAAATATCGGAAGGTCTCCAGGCCATCCCTCGGACAACCACAACCACGCATTTCTAATAAATTCTCATCCACTCATTCTTTGCCTCCACCAACACTGCGCTCCTCTACCTCTTTCTTCAAAGTAGTACCCGTCTTCTTCAAAGTAGTATTCATCTGCTCCACTACGCTCCACCGTGCGCCCTTCCACATTGTGCCCCGTCCCTCCCCAGGCCGTGCGCTCCCGGCCATCGTGCCGCACTCCATCACCGGCAGCGCCATGCCCCATCCCCTAATGCGCCCTACTCCACCTCGCTCCATCGCAGCCATGGCGTCACCGAGCCACAAAACCCAGTGCCACCACCAGCAAGAGGTCATCACCGGCCGGGACATCGTCTCCTGCGGCCAGCCCAAGAGACGATGACGGGAAGGGAAGTCCTGCACCGGAGGTGTATGCTGGGCCGTTGTTGTTGATGTCTCCCCTACCCGAGCTTGTCGGCTACCAATCTCCCACCAGGTAGGCTGAGCCTGCGGCCGCGCGGACGAACGTTGTGTTTCAAAATTTTGTTGCAAGTGTTTCATCCAGGTGTTGTAAAAGTCGATCTCAGATGTTATATATGTTGCAATGACAAAATGCATATATTGCAAGCCTATGTTTTCAAATGTTTCATGTTTTTCTGATGTATGTTGCAAATATTTTATTTTGGATGTTCCAAAAGCAGATGTTGGTGTTGCCCATGTTGCAATGGACTACACACGCTCAAGCGTTTCATTTGTATTTATACGTATGTTGTAGATCTTTCATCTGAAAGTTTTGAAAATAGATCTTAGTGATTGCACATATTACAATGGTCTAAAGACGCTTGTTTCATGAGTATGTTCCAAGTGTTTTATCTATCTTTTCTATATGTTGCAACTATTTTATCCGGACGTTTCAAAAGTAGATCGGCGTTGCACATGGAAACACGCGTGGGAAGCGGTTGACGATGTGAGCGACGTCCAGGGCGGCGTGGGCGACATCCGGGGGGCACGCGTGGGTGATGTCCGGGGCAGCACGGGCCCGCTGCTAGGGCGCTCGCTCGCAAGCCCAGCGTGCACTGTGGGGGTTTCTGCGGAGCCGTTCGCTCGGAGTGTACGCTGGCGTCCGATGGAATCTTATCCCATCGGACGTCCGTGCGGCAGCACGTCCGAAAAAATATTAAACAGTTTGGGAAGATGTGATGATTGTTTAAATAAGATTCACCATTGGAAATGGACCATGCGATCTAATCTTAGGGCCTGTGTAGTAGATGAGCCATTTTTCGGTGAAAAACCGATGAGCCGATGTATTTTTGGAGGACAAGCAATTGGCAAACACCCCCTAATCCTGCCGATCCTTTTGACCCAGAGAATGATGACCTATTGGGAGACAGTGAGAAGGAGCATGAGGGGTCTGATCGTGAGATGGAAGATGCAGAAGATAATAATTCCCAGGACCCCACGAATAATCAAAGAGCTACGGACAAATCTCCAGTCCCTCCTCAGAATATGCCGCCTCAAAAACAAGCTGCGTTGGTGGAAGGTGCTCTGGACCTGGCCTGTGTGCAGCTCATTGAGGAGATCAGTGTCAGGGTCATGCTTGAGGAAGAAGAAGGGAGCTTGAAGGGGAATCATACCCCTCTGACGGTTGAGGAAGTGGCTACATATAATAAGCTTATTAACTCAACTAATGAACTTATTCCTGTTTCTTTTGTTCCCTCATCGCCGGAGATGTCGACAGATCGAACGGTGGTGGGGGGCTCTCTATCGCCTACCGCCCCCCTCTCTGCGTTGGAGGACGCCCAGGCCTCTGGCCCTTCACCGCCTAGCGTCGGCAGCTCGGTGGGAGACCAGCAGGCCCTTGCTGGTTGTCTGCCCGGGCTTTCCTTGCCCACGGGGGATAAGGCGGTGGCTCTGCTTGGCTTGGGGGGCTCTTCATCGACACTTGCCCTCCAAGTTACCATGGAGGCGGGAGCGGGAACCCAGCTGCCTGCCGTGCTGCCACCTCCCGTGGCAATGGCAGGAGACCGCAGCTCGGGACTCTCTCCGCACGGTGACCACACCTCGGTGGGGGAGGCTCTGGGTGGGGTCTGCTTGTCGTCTATGGACGGCGAGCCAGACCTCTCTGGCTGCCCACCCGAGTCACTCCAGATTGTGGGGGAGGACGCCATGGCACTGTCTGGCTTGGGGGGGCCTTCATCAACACTTCCACCCCAAAAGCCAAGGTCATAGGATTTCAAAGAAATTTACCGAGGAAAAGATCTCGTGCTACGGCTATGGAGAAGGCTGGTGGCGAGGAGAACGCCACACCGTCAGTTGAAGGACTTCTTTGCACCTCCCGCGACAAGGGCCGCAAATACGCATGGGAGAGGTGGTCGGGCGTGGACACTTCTCCCCCGGGCGGTAGGGGCGATAAGTGGGTCGCTATCACGACGCACTGGCCCCGGCCAAGGCCGGCTCCAGGATTGCGGCCACAGCGGACGTCCACACTCTACACAAGGCGGAACGGTTGGCGGCAAAGAAGAATCTCGAATTCCCAGGTAATTCATTTACTAGTTTTCCAGATTCTAAAGTACTTGCTAATCTTGGTAGGGTAGGAATTAACCTTGGTACCTCGATGTGGTTACAATTAAAAACCTAGAGGTAGACAGGTTAGTTTTATGTGCCAGAAGGAAAAAAGGAGCTACTAAATCCAAACTCTCTAATCTTGAGAGTGAGGAGGAGGATAATCAGATCGATGCAATTCTCAGCCACACTGGTGGTAATCTAAATGAGAATATGCTGGAGGTGGAGAAGGATCATATCTTAGATCTATCTCCACTTCCAAGGAAGAAAAAATATAAGAATGCCAAAAATACTTTGAATGGCAAACTTCCTAAAAAGCCAAAATCCCCCTCAAAAATTCTTATAAAATGAAGGGAGTCTTCTGGAATAGCAGAGGTCTGGGAGACTTGGCTAAGCATAGGTTTTTGGCTGAATTAGTGAAGGAAGAGCAAATTAATTTTATTGCTCTATCGGAGATAGGTCGGGACTCATTCCCTGATCATGTTCTCAAAAATCTTTGTGGAGGACATGACTTTCTTTGGCATACCATGGCACCCCATGGGAGGTGCGGGGGCATCCTCGCTAGGTGTGGATTTGAATATTTTTGATATTGGAGCTATTGCCGAAGGGGATTTCTATGTAAAATTCACCCTTAGAGTCAAATCTAATGACTTCAAATTTGTGCTATATACGGTTTATGGACCAAAGACATTTACAAAATAAGGGTGCTTTCTTAGCGGAAATCGCCAATTCGTGCTCCAAAGAAACCCTCCCGTATATGATAGGAGGAGATTTCAACATAATGCGATGCCCAGAGGAGAAGAGTTCGGGGAACTTCGATCCTAAATGGCCCAATATTTTTAATGCTATTATCGAATCTCTAGATCTTAAAGAGATTGTAATGGCAAAGTCGTCAATACACATGGGCAGCCCAGGTGATGATCCAACCTTCGAGAAGTTAGATAGAGTTCTTGTCAGCACGGAAATGGAAATCATGTTTCCTTTGACCTCAGTAGAGCCTAGGGATAGGAATATCTCAGACCATACTCCCCTAGTTCTTAACACAGGTGCTTCCACTCACTCGACCCACAACCGTCCCTTCAAATTTGAGAGGGGATGGCTGATAAGGGAGGGCTTTTATGACATGGTTGCAAATATTTGGCAATCTACGTGCTGGGTCTACCCCCCTAGAACGTTGGCGCTCAAAATTCGCAGCATCCGAAAAGATTTGAGGGGTCAAAAAAACACACAAATAGAGGTCATATCGAAAAGAGAAAAAGACCCCGCTTTCTCTTTTTAGAGAAACTTGATAAGAAAGCTGAAATCTCTCCCTTATCTGATCAGGAGATTAATTTTAAGCATTATCTAAAAGAACGTTTAGTTACTCTGCTGAGAGAAGAGGAACTAAAGTGGTACCAGAGAGCCAAAGTGAAAACCCTCTTGGAAGGGGATGCTAATACTCGGTTCTTTCACCTAGTTGCCAATGGAAAACACCGCAAACAACATATCTTTAAACTTGAAAACGATCAAGGCGTGGTGATCGGTACTGACCATCTCAAAAGTCATATTACGACTTACTATAAAGAGCTCTTTGGCCAGCCGGAGAATCTTGATATCTCCCTTAGGGAGGACCAAATCAGTGACATCCCCCAGGTTTCTCAGGAGGAAAACGAAATCCTAATCAGTCCTTTTTCTCCGAACTGAAGTGAGGGAGGCGGTCTTCCAAATGAAGCATAACAAAGCTCCAGGACCGGATGGTTTTCGGCGGAATTCTATCAAGTATTTTGGGGAGTCATCAAGGATGATCTTATATCCTTATTCACGGAGCTGCATAGGGAGGCCCTAGACCTATACAGCCTGAATTTTGGCATTATTACCTTAATCCCAAAAGTTAATAATGCCATAAAAATTCAGCGATTCAGCCAATTTGTGTCCTTAACGTAAGCTTTAAAATATTTACTAAAGTGGGTACAAATAGACTCAATATGGTGGCTAAAACCGTAGTGAGACCGACACAGACTGCTTTTATGCCTGGTAGGAATATAATGGAAGGGGTCGTTATCTTACACGAGACCATCCATGAACTTCACACCAAAAAGAGAGACGGTGTCATTCTCAAGATTGACTTCGAGAAGGCATACGATAAGGTGAAGTGGGCTTTCCTACAACAGACGCTACGGATGAAAGGTTTCTCTCCTAAATGGTGCAGATGGGTAGAAACTATGGTCACCGGTGGAAGTGTGGGAATCAAGGTCAATGATGATGTAGGACCTTATTTCCAAACTAAACGTGGACTCAGACAGGGAGATCCAATGTCACCCATGCTATTCAATATAGTGGTCGACATGCTTGCTATCGATTAATGAGCCAAAATGGACAGCCCGGATAAGAGGTGTAATCCCCCACCTCATAGATGATGGCCTGTCTATATTACAATATGCGGATGACACGATTATCTTTATTGATCACGACCCGGAACAAGCACGTAATCCGAATTCGTTGCTTTGTGCTTTTGAACAACTATCCGGGTTGAAGATTAATTTTCACAAGAGCGAAGTCTTTTGCTATGGGGCAGCTAAAGAGATGGAATCCTTTTACACTAGTCTCTTTGGATGTAATGCAGGGGAATATCCCTTTAGATATCTTGGGATCCCTATGCACCACGCACAACTCCCCGAATTCGAGTGGAGGAAAGTAGAAGATCGTTTTGCACGTAAACTCTCTTGTTGGAAAGTTTAAATACCTATCATATGGGGAAGATTAGTTACGCTTAATTCTATCTTAAGCAGCCTACCTATGTTTATGATGTCCTTCTTTGAGATCCCCAAGGGTGTCACGAAGAACTTGGATCATTATAGATCAAGATTCTTTTGGCAAGGCTCCTCAGCTAAACATAAATATCGTCTAGCCAAATGGGACATTCTCTGTCGTCCTAAGGATCAAGGAGGACTAGGTATCCTAAATTTACAGTTGCAAAATAAATGCCTGCTAGCCAAATGGTTGGTTAATTTATTAAACACGAATGAGTATGGCAATCCCTTTTAAGGAATAAATATTTAAGTTCCAAAAGCCTAACCTGTGTGGTCGCCAAGCCCTATGACTCTCATTTTTGGAGAGGTCTTATGCATATCAAAGATGAGGTGTTTGGCTAATGGTTCTTTTGACATTAAAGATGGAACCACCACGAGGTTTTGGGATGATACATGGGTAGGAGACAAGCCTCTCAAAGCTAGATATCCGTCTTTTATATAATATCGTGAAAGATCCTCACGCGACAGTTTCAAAAGTTATGACTACTAGTCCTTTGAACATATCCTTCGGGAGGGCTTTGGTGGATAATAAACTTACGGAGTGGCTTGGCTTAGTAGCATCGATCTCTCATGTAGAATTGGTGGATGGTTTAGATCACTTCAGATGGCGTCTAACCGGCTCCGGTCTATTTTCTCGTCCGCTCCATGTATCTCAATCTTATAGATACGAATGCACCTTTTCGACATAGAAAGATCCGAAGATAAAAGTCCCTCTAAAAATTAAAATCTTTCTTTGGTTCTTGCAAAGGGGAGTCATCCTTACCAAAGACAACCTTGCTAGAAAAAATTGGAAGGGGAGTCAAAAGTGTATCTGTTGTAATATGAATGAGACTATTCAACATTTATTTCTAGACTGTCCCCTCACCAAAATAATTTGGAGGATTATCTTTTTTGCTCTTGGCTTGACCCAACCTAGATCAATCGGTCACATGTTTGGTAATTGGCTAACTAATCAAAATAAAGAGATTAGAAAGTTGATTAGGGTAGGGGTGGCTGCCATGTTTTGGGCAAACGGAGATGCCGCAATGACGTTATTTTTAATAAACTGAAATATAACTCTATTATACAGGTAATTTTCGGGGAGGCGCATCGTTACGCTTTTGGGCCAGGCTGCGGCAAGTGATGAGAGACGCCAAGGACGCACTCTCGACGATGAGCAAGAAATTAGAAGTGATTGCTTTAGAGATATCCAATAAAGGCTGGAAACACTTATATTGTTTGTGCTAGCGCCCTGGTCGATCTATAAGACTATGGCTTTCTCTTTTATTTATTTCATTCAAAACTTTGTAATATTGGGCTGTGTACATCCTCGGATGTAGAGGCGGATTTTCATATCCATTATCTAAAAAAAAGGTGGCTACAACCAGAGAGGCGCAATTCTCCTCATTGATCAAAGATCATAAGAAGCGGAAATCTGGCTAAGGTAGGGCCCATGCCAAAGGTCCTCATCATCACCGGCCACAAACCGGTGATGATGGTCTAGCATCACCTGAATTGGATATAGGACGCATTGCTTGAACCATTATAAATCATGAGTCTTTGAGTGCTAACCATGCATGCGAAGCCATATACATGTCTACAAATTTACTAATTGACACTAAGAAACATAAACAACATGTCCGGATGAAAAGAACCATACAGATCAATAATAATTGATAAATGTATCACAACTAAATAGAAATTAAATAGTATCTACATGTGTATGGACAAAAAAATGTGCACATTAATATAAGTAATTTTATTAATAACTAGTTATTAAACATGTTGTTTATGTCTCATGGAGTAAGTGAATAGCTAGGAATAAAATATTTATGTAGAACCTAATAAATGGGTTACGCCATTCAACAAGATGAAGATGGAGACGAATCAACAATATAGAAATCAATTATTCTACTGCAGGAGCTAATAGGTGTACAATTAATAATTATATACTAGCAATCTAGGTAGCTAGTAGTAAGTATTACTATATATTACACTGAGAAAGCATATGAAATCAATCTGTCTGACGACGATCGACGTACGCATGCATATATACATACGACGAGTATGTATACATGCATGCATGCAGTACGTATAGTGTGTCCTGATGCATGGAGAGTCTTGTTGTGGGTCATATATGTCGTCATGTGCTAAATGGCACGCATCATGCTGATCGACCGAGATCGATGACGATGAGTACGTCGATCGATCACCATCATCGATCAGATCTCGTAGGACATGCCGACCTTGAGCAGCTGCGACTTTGGGATGGCGAGCATCTTCTCCCCCTGGCGGCAGTTGTTGCGGAGGAAGGCGTAGGCGTAGTTGACGAGGATCTTCTTGAGCAGCGACGAGTGCGGCCTCGCCACCACCTCGCTCTCGCCGAGGATGTACACCACCCCCTTGTCCATCTCCCGCTCGATGAACCGCTGCTCCTCCTCGATCCGCGCCATCTCCTCCAGGCTGATCTTCACCGCCGTCTGATGCTGCTGCATTATTAGTCCGCCGCCGCCGCCGACGCTCCCCATCCGCGACAGCTCCGAGAAGGACTCCGCCGGAGTCAGCATCTCCTCCGCGAAGATGCCCGCCATGGACCTGACGCGGGCAAGCTGCTCGGCCGCCCTTTCTGTGCACGACGCCGAGTGGAGGATGCCCATGCCCGCCCCCGGCGGCGGGCCGCCCCCCGACGTGGACCTGGCCCTCGGCAGCTGCAGCTGCTGGGTTGTCGTCTCCGTCGTAGTGTATGAGTAGTAGGACGCCACCGACGACTGGCGCAGCATCATGAGCGACCTGCTCTGCCGCGCCGCCATGCTGTCGCAGCGCGAGCTCGGGTAGCTGACCTTGGCGCCCGGCTGCTGGTGGTCCACGCCGTAGAGGTTGACGTCGCGGACGTAGTACTGGAGGCGCTCCACCAGGCTGGCCGCGAAGTCCCGGGCCTCCTCCAGCGGGTCGCGGTAGCCGTAGCGCGCCACGCAGCGGAAGACACGCGGGCGGGTGGTGGTGGTGGTGTTGCTGCCGGCGCCGATGTCGACCTCAGTGCCGGCGCCAATCCCAACCTCCGTGACCTGCCTGAAGAGGAATCTCTCGGTCGCGTCCACGTGCGGCACCGGCAGGTGCTTGACGGAGACGAAGAGCAGGACTGCGTGGATGGAGGGGATCTTGTCCACGAGGTGCGGGAACAGCGGCGGGATGCCCTGCACCAGGTCCGTGTAGAAGAGCCCGACGCCGGGCACGGTCCTGCAGCGGGGCAGCAGGTCCCGCACGACGGCCTCGTGCGACACGGTGCGCTCCAGCTCGTACTTGTAGCGCCTGACGTGCACGTAGTGCCAGAGCCCCATGACGGCCACCAGCAGCGCGGACATGGCGACGGGGATGTAGCCGCCGTGCGCGAAGCGGTAGAGCACGGAGGAGAGGTAGACGGACTCGGCGGCGGCGAAGACGGCGAAGAAGAGCGCGACGCAGGCGGCGTTGACGCGCCACACCAGGAGCATCACCAGGGTGAGCAGCAGCGTGGTGATGAGCATGACGAGCACGACGCAGATGCCGTGCGCCTCGGCGATCACGGCGGTGGTCTTGAACGCCAGCGTGACGACGCAGGCGACGAGGGCGAGAAGGAGGTTCACCTCCGGGATGTAGAGCTGGCCCTGGTACTGGCGCGACGTGTGCAGCACCTTGACGCGCGGGAAGCACCCCAGCGCCTGCGAGTGCGAGATGGTGGCGAAGGCGCAGGAGATCATGGCCTGGCTGCCGATCACCGACGCCGCCAGCGCCAGCACCAGGGTCGGCCAGAACACGGCCTCCGGCGTCGACCGGTAGAAGGTGCTGGCCACCTGCTCCGGGTAGCGCCGGAGGAAGGCGGCCTGGCCGATGTAGGCGAGGAGCACGGCGGGGACGAGGCCGAAGCCGAAGCTCAGCTGGATGGAGCGCACGCTGAAGTAGCCCATGTCGGCGAACAGCGCCTCCGTGCCGGTGAAGCAGAGGAGGACGCCGCCGAGGGAGACCCAGGCGTCGCGGCCGTTGCGCCGGAAGTAGTCCAGGATGTACTTGGGGTTGAAGGCGCGGAGGACGCTGAGGTCGTGCTTCACCAGGTTGTACACGCCCACGCCGCCGATGAGGAGCAGCCACAGCAGGACGACGGGGGCGAACAGGTAACCCACCTTGTGGGTGCCGAAACGCTGCACGCCGAACAGCACCACCAGGATACCAACGGTGATCCACACGATCTGGTCTGCATCCACCAGTCCATACATCATGATCCGTTCTCAAATGGCATGATCTAAGTCCCAGCTAGCTCTAACAGTGACCGTAACAACTTTTACTTCACTTGAGGGCATCTTCAGGTCATTCAAACTATTTAGTTTGAATGACCTGAAGATGCCCTCAAGTGATAATTATAAAAAGCAACTGTCGTAATTAATGAACTAGGCAGGAGAAATATCAACTATCATCTGTAACTGTGCTTGCTGGTAGCAGCCCACCACCATACTAGTATGCATATGCACTGCACGCATTATTTACAAGGCGGCCGGCTAGTCTACTCATCACCTAATTAGTAATGGATACATCCCTGTCTATAAGGTAAGCGAGATTAATGGAGATGTTACGTGGTGGAAATGCAAGTTGGAACATATATAATCACACACAGGCAGAGGCAACACACATTGATGATGGCTGCCGCCTGATGGCAGGATCATATCGGACCGCAGGAACACCAACTGGGAGATGACATTATCCATATATCATATCATATCAAAAAGATATACTTCCTCTAAGCCTAAAATGACATTATTTGCAACAGAGGGAGTAGTACTCTATCAATGATGAACCATTTTTTGTGGCGTAAAAATTAAGACGACGATCATATTCATATATATCGACGTCAACACCATGAACCGAAGTAGTAACTAATTACTATTATTGTAATATATCGACGTCAACACCATGGACCCGAGTAGTAGCTAATTATTATTGTAATCGATCTATCGCTAGTCATGTGTCAAATCTATATTTATATCTACACATATATCTATCTATCTAGCTAACTAATATATATACCCAATATAAAAGCACAAAAGAATTCTTCCATCAGTCTTTTTTACTTCCCATAGTGCCCTTTACACCTGTCTCTATCGCCTATCCTGTTCATGATCTAGATTTAGGACCCGTACTCATACGAGTTAAAACAACATGCGTCCAACAATGATAGGGAGTCTGATTCTAAGAAATGTCCACTGACGCGGTATATAATCCAGTTGTCCCATACGTGACTCGGGCTTAATCCATGCTCATACGAGTTAAAATAGTGTGCTTCCAATGACATGATAGAGCCTAATTCCAAGAGATAGTGGAACTGGAACAGATGACATGCATGATCGTTGTCTATACTATTTTTAATTAGTCTAATAATAAAGAGGGAAGAAATTATTGCTACCGTTTTATCCACTTACCAGAACACTATCATGCTTCTCCTTGTCCCGTATGTGACCTAGACTCACGATTCATGCTCATATAAGTTAGAAAAACGTGTGTCTAGCGATGACATGAAGTCTGAATAATATAATCGTCCAAGACATACTGAAACAGATCATGCAATCGTTGAATAGATATCCGAGTCGCAAAAGTGATGATGCAACAAACTATTGTGGCGCATGAGTACATTTGCACCCTAGTATATGTACCAGAGGTCCAGAGTACAATGCAAGATTTGAATCCTTCGATTACCAATGAAAATGAGAGGGGGTGGGTGGGGGCCGGGGAGGGGGTGTTGTTTGGGTAATAAGTTGGTTTATCATGCATGTTCTTTGCTGCGGTCCTCACTATATTTTTTGTGATGAATTCATTTGAAGCCTATCACCATCTTATTTATCAACAAGCTAAATAATTGATATATAAGTATGATGTATCATGAAGTCTTGCGTTCCACCAGCAGGAACTAACTCAAACTAAAGAATACTGATAGATCATCTTCAGCCTACAAGAATTCAGAAGATGAAGTAATGAAATATCATCTCTCACCTATAGAATTAATGCACGGGTGCCTCAGTCGGTCCATATACACATGATCGATCGGCCGTACATTGCCGCTGGGTGTGTACGCAGGCAACGGAACAACAAGCCAGTTTTTTTTTTTTTTTTTTTTTTTTTTAATGACAAGGGACAAGAGCAGACAGATTAGAGGCCGGATCGGATCGAGTAAGGACGCGGACTGCTCATCAACCGATATCCATGTGAAGTTACAGCTCCTTCGATCGATCCACTGTATCTCCAACTGATATAGAAAGAGCTTGCTAGCAGTGTACGTATGAACTCATGATATGGATGCTGTTATTATCTCAAACTAGCATCATGTATAGTTGTTTCAATTCCACACGTACACCATTCTATGGAAACAACGATCTTTTTCTCAGAAACAGAAAGCAAGAGTGGGTCAAGTGCAGCGGAAACACCCAATGTGTTTCTATCTTGTGCCTTGATTTTGATGCAAGAAACAAGGTTGTTGTACGCAAGATCAAGTTTCATGAAACTTGCTTCTCACGCATCATTAACTATATATGTAGTGACATATGTCCATCCAAAATCTTGAATTGCCGTACCCACAAAAACTATCGCGTGTTTGACTAGTTTGATGCATGATGTATGTATATATGGCTGAAATAAAACAGCTTAAATTTGTATGTATGGATGGATGGATGGGGATGAGCTCCTGCAGCCCTGCGTGCTAGCTGCCTGTTGGTTGGTTCTCATATGCATCGACGATCATAATAGATAGTACAGGTAATATGATGAACGCTTCAGTTTCTGCAGATAGCTTAATTAGCAGTACTCCCTCTATATACACTATACAGTCCTACTACTGCACACACACTGTGTTGTGCGTACTACTACAACTATAGTACAGTACAGTACTTTTTATGCTGCCTAGCTAGGTAGCCAATCCGTCTCCATCTCTGCTATTAAATCTGGGAGTTAAGGAGAGTGTTCACACATGTGGGCCATCCAGACCAGACGATGGATCTATCGACGCAATTAAGTTAATGAAAGCTGCGTCTGGTGTGGTGTACATATGCATATGTGTGGATACAACACAATACACAATAGAGTAACACAATTTTTGTGGTGCACACAGTTACAGGTGCAGTGGTGGTGGATCGGATATATCGATCCGCGAGTACTTATCAGTAGATATTTAGATATCCATCAATCAACATGCATACATAATCACGCGATTAATCTGCCTACCTAGCTACGAAGACCTTTGATAATCCGCTTTATTAGTTAGCAGCTGGTATCGTCGTCAGACCGTCAGATCTCACTTTTTCGTCTGTAGTCCTCTCTGATTTGCATCGCCAATACGCTAAGCTACAGTTTACCTAGTTGTTAAGGACTTGACTTTATCTCAAGATATAGCTATATATAGCCTAATAATAGCAGCGGACGTCATGTCATGTCAATGGATTACTATGTACTATAAGTAGGAGAGAAGTATATTTACTACATACTTATACACAGTAATAATAAATAACAATGTGCACGAGCCATCTCTCTTTGAAATCGGAACGCAAGATCCATCAATTGTAGTATTATATATTTTTTGTATGTATATTATTATGTAGATAGAGATACATATGGAATCTAATAGCAAGCAAATACTATATATATGATGATTAAGGAGAGTGAGTATGCAAAAATTAAAGTAGCGTACCATACCTGTGGTGAGGTTTGGCGCTTTCTCCTTGAGTCCTCCGACGGCTGAGAGGACGGAGATGGCGGGCGTGAGGCAGGCGTCGCTGATGACCATGGCGGTGGCGACGATGGTGAGGAAGAAGAGGGAGATGCGCACGGGCCTGCTCGTCTCCAGCACCTCCTTCACCCACACCGCCCGCTGCTCCCGGTGCGACGCCAGCTGCACCGTCCGCCGCCGCATGCTGCCGCGCTTGCCAAGCACGGCGTCGTCCGCCGCCGCCGTCGTCTGCAGCTCGTCCTCCGGCTGGTGGTTGGGCACCAGGCTCACCTTGGCGTGCCGAGAGATGAGCGAGTAGAGCGCCAACGTGCCGCCTGCCATGCCGGCGATATGCATGCAGCAGAAATTAATTAATAATGATGCAGCTGAGTGTGAGTGGTTGGGTCCGCCGCCGGCCGGCCGGTGCAATGCATTGCATGCATGCATGGCTTCCGACTCCGATCGATCCGCCGGCCGGCCGGCCGGCCGTTGATGCATCCATTTCGATCCATCGTATCATTTATCGTTAGCTCACACAGAGGTGTCTTGAGAGTACGCTACGACGACTCTCTCTAGTGCAGTGGTGGTTCTCGTTTCAATTATTATTATTGTTGATTGACTTGTTGAAACAAATCATATATATGCATGCATGTCTAATAACTATATATTTGACTTGCTGATCCGATCGCGATCATCGCTAGCTAGATCGATGAGAACGAATGAGGGTGTGACACACGTGTGGGTAGTACATAGTCCATTATTCATGCATGAGAGCTAGCGGCCGGCAGTAGAGGTGTAGATCGAGATCGACGACACGACATACATACCGTCCCCGTCGTCGTTTGCTCTGAGCGCGATGTAGACGTACTTGATGATGGTGAAGAGGAGGAAGCTGTAGATGATGAGGGACAGCACGCCCAGCAGGTCGTCGATGTCCCGGATGCCGCCGGTGAAGGTGCTCGAGTACACGTACAGCGGCGATGTCCCGATGTCGCCGTACAGGACGCCGACGCACTGGAACGCCAGCCTCAGAGTCCGCGCCCACCCTTCGTGCTGCTGCCCGTTGCCTCCGCCGCCGCCCGCCGCCCTCGTCGCGTCCCTGTACAGCGAGTCTTGCCGCTGCACGCTCATCGGCACCACCGCCTGCAGCGCCAGCTCCAGGTCCGCCATGTCCGCATCATGATCGGAGCAGCAGCTGCTCCCCTGCTGCTGCTTGTTCCCACCTGCCTTCTTCCCCTCCACTGGCGCCGCCGCCGCCGTGCACACCGCCGGCACCATGCCGCCGCCCGCCCTCTTCAACTCAACTGCTGCTTGCTGCGCCATCTATCTATCGCTTGCGCCTTAGCTTCTTCTCATCTGCCGTGCGTGCCGCTCTCGCTCCACGTCGTCGATCTCTCGCTGCCTCATATAGAAGCTATACATACATATAGAAGCTAGGCCAGTGTGTACCAGAGCAGCCTCCCTGCTTCTGCCTTTTATATGGACTTAGACTAGCTAGCAGATAGACTAGAGAGAGATGTGCTAGCAAAGCAAATACAAGGCAAGCAACACCATCAGCATCAGAGCGGGCCAGGGGGGCGTGTGAACACAAGGACCTCCACGCGCAGGGGCAGTCGTCGTCACTGTACGTGTCACGCTCGCCCTGTCACTATGCTAAATGTCCTTCTGTTTCTGTGTGTACGTATGGGACAAGCTAGTCCGTCGTTACACACACAACACAACACAAGATGATGCCTTGTCCAAACCATGCATATGAATGAATTCAAGTGGACTATATTTATATATGCAAGGCCTTGTTCAGTTCGCAAAAAACTTGCATTCGAACTCCTGTAGCACTTTCATTTGTATTTGGCAAATATTGTCCAATCGTGCACCAAATAGGCTCAAAAGATTCATCTCGTGATTTATAACTAAACTGTGTAATTAGTTTTTTTTTTACTTATATTTACTGCTCCATACATGCGGGTAGAAATTGATGTGATGGAGAGAGAGTGAAAAAACTTGCAACTTTCATTCCAACTGAACAAGGCCATGATGATCATTTGTACACATCCGATCCAGGTGTTTTATTTGGACCATTATATTAATTACCTCTATATTGTGACTACCACCTGATTTCGAAGGTGCTTCTCAACAGGTGTTGACGAATTGGTTTTAGAGCATTCAGATTACTAGCCAGCCACCCCCTCCTCCAATATTGCTCTGCGAACTCAACATAGGGATCATACTGTAGGGACACAACCATAGAGAGCGTCAAGTGGAGCCGGATATGAACTTCTCTTCTCCATCTCCGATAACTTGTCCTTCAAAAGGCCTTCCACCCCTTCCATTGCAGCCCCTCCGCCACCGGCCGAGGGATCAAACCCTGGCTGGCTGACCAAAGTGACGTCTCCTTGCTAGGCAAATATAGGTTAGCAACACTAGGGCTTAGGACTTTCTAGACTCACATGGAGAAGATTCGAACCAGCAAGAAGGATCAGACCCTAGGAACCTGACCCACGCATCAATCAAGAAGATCAACAAAGAAAGCGGAGGGAGGAAGGAGATCGAGGAGCCGACACCCAACCTTACCCGCCATATTCAAGTCGTCCCAGAACGAGGCCTAGGGGCCAAAAGCTTGCATGGCGCTCTATATCAATTTTCATAACTATCCATCAACTTGTGCTCTCGTGCGGTTAGAATCCTAAAAGATATAAGCAATAGTCCCGTTCAAAACCTCTAACTAATAAAAAAATATTAATGTTAGATTGCGTAATTTTTGCTTTGTTAGTTTCTTTAAGACAATAGATTCTATATATCTTTGTCTCTTTCTAGTGGTGATAAATGTGACAATTGTTAATCTATATGTTTCTTTATTCACATCCATAGGTTTTAGGTTTTACCCTTTTTCGTCACCTCTATGTATTTTCAATATGCATTTAGTTGAAACATTAGCTTAAACTATGATGGTCTTGTTGTGGCCCATTTCTTGTGATGCCAGAATAGGTCCAATGACTATTATTATGAATGATATTAGATTCTACCGAACTAATTGCCCTACATTTTGTTTTTCATGATAATTTTCATGATTTATCTTTTTCTTTTAGCATAGTATGTATTTAGAAATGTAGTCTTAAGTTATATAAGTTCTTGCATACATTTCAACTTTTAGTCTAGACCTCTAATTCTTATTGTATATTTTGTTCAATATTTTCACTTTTTTAATTTATTTAATTTAAAAATATTTGATGTTCTAGGCCTCTAATTGCCGTCTTAGTTCTCATAGTGCATAAATAGTCATTTTACCTTACACTAAGCCATTCGAGATGTTGAATTTGTTATTTGAAAGATTTATATGTACTTAGTATCATATTTTTTATATAGATTGCTCAAAATTAAGGTATTGTAGGACATAATATTTAAGTCAAAAGAAAAAAAAGTTATTTGGAATAACAACTTATGTATTTATCATTATGGAGTATTAATACAAATTAATGTTTCTATGTGGTATTATATAAAAAGACAAGACAATTTGTCAACCACCCGGTACCAGGAATATATATCTGTTTGGTATCTATCTAGCTGTTTTCGTCGTTTATTGATTGAAAGATCATTGACAATATAAATTTTAAGACAACTTGATAGATGACATATACATTGTTATTTTTTTGAGTTGTCTTATTGTAACTTATACTTTTAATTTTTGTGCATAAAACTAAACAATGTTTTGATCGTATAGCAACAACTCATACAATGCGAACTGAGTCTAGCTCAGATGGTAAGGTTCCTTGTGGTGGAACCTACCACCTAGGTTCGAGTCTTAGACTTTAAATGGGTGCTCGTATTTTTCTAGATTTATTCCAGGATTTAACGGTATTGTGCTTTCAGTGGCAGGCGATGTTCCCGTCTATAGCGAGGCGCCTGTGGTGACTTCATCGATCTCGATAACTGCTGATGCGGTCTTACGAAGGTGCTCATATGGATAAGGTTTGCGTGTGTACGTTCATAAGGATGAGTGTACGTGCTTTGTAAGCGGCTGTATCTGTACTATGTAATCCATAAAAAAAAACAACAACTCAAACAATGATGCAATAAATATCTCATAGCCCAGAATTTAGCTTATATGAGGTGGTTGTTTCGCAAAACAACATCTGTATGTCACCTATTTTTTCCTCAAGTTATTAAAATGTTATATAGTGCTTCATGAGATGGTAGCAATGTATTTGTTGTTATCTTGAACTCTTATAAAGCCAAATCTTATTAGCTATTTCTCTCAACATGCAAGCTATCCACCTCATTAGCCCACTATTAGATGTATTTATGGTCAACTAGCATTTGCAATTATGATCAAGACATGCCATACATTTAGTTGTCCACATCAGCAATACACATCATTCTTTAATCTTCACTTATAATTTTTTTTCTTTATATAAATAATTTTATTCCAAATCATCAACAATTTTTGTGGCAATGCGCGAGGTATTCGCCTAGTTTATATAGTGGCATTATCTTATTTGTTGGGTTCATAGATTATATCTGATGTTTTTTAAATTAACAGATTGATAGCTAATAACACTAACAATCTGGTATTTTATATATTATAATTAATGAAATGTAAATGTGAATGATTAGCATAATAATATATTTTAGTGGTTTAGCTAACGACAATATCAATACCATATTTTATTATATATTAATGGACTTCAAATGTGAACGTTTTAGGGCAGTCATATATTTTAGTGGTCTGTGATATCGGTAGGTACATCTACCCTGTCAAGATTTTTCGCCTACTCTTAAAAGGAAAGATTTTATCCTATACCTCTAAAACAATTTCCACATACGTCACAAGGTTGTTTTTTATGGGAAAATAGGCTATTTTTTAATTGATAATTCTGGGGTGGATATTATTTAGAAAACAATGGTACAATGTTTAGGGGTAGTTAGAATCTTGGATTAATGGTGAGATGTTTCTGATTAATATAAATTTTTTTAATATTTATCTTTTTTACAGCGCGTTCAGTGAAAATTAGTAGTAATAATATAAAATAAGATTGGAGAAAGCCCAAAAGTGAAGAAAGGAAAAAAAAGGAAAGCCCGTCAGATGCCAGCCCATTTATTAGAAAAGGAGGGCCCAACCTAAACTACTCTCCCTAGTCGTCTTTCGGCGGCCGGGGCTAGGCCGCCATAGACAGAGCGTGGACGATGGAGAAAGCGAGGAGGCATGCAATGCAACTACCATCCTCCCTCACCTCTCGCCGGGTCCCCTCCACCCTCCTCCGATGTCCGATCCTGCTGAGCCTCGCCTCGATCCGCTCTCCTGGGGCGTGCATCCCTTTTTCTTTTCCTCAAACCTACGCTAACTAGGGTTTTGCAGGCAGCATATAATACGGCAAATTTTCCATGCTTCAAGATATCATATGACGCCGGTATGCCGCAATTAGATTCGCTCGATGTTTTGTTTTCTGATGATTGATGATGATAACCTGTTCGATTCAATTTCACAGCGCCAAGTGCGGATGAATTGAAGCCATCCGATCCTTTTCAAGCTTTGGAGCTTGCTTCGATGGAGATGTATGTACGTACGTATGTCGAGATATCTGATGGTTAATGGCCTGTTGGCTCAGTGAACCTGCTGCATGCTTTATTTGAAGTCACCTGATATTGTGGTATACGTACGTCGTCAGGTATCATATCATATAACATAATAATTAACAAAGCTGGCCTGGCCACTGGCCAGGTAAGTTGTACTACTACAGAAATTATTAATTGTCCTCTAGACTACTGCCTCTGATGAGCGAGATTCCCACCGGTGATTCTGGTTACCTTGTTTTCTTGTATGGTTTAGGCTAATCTTACAACATTATCATAATGCTCATGATGACGTGGGACTCTACTGGCCGTTGCATTGCATACAAAGGCTATGCTGTCGACTAGCACTGCCGACCATGCATGCAGCAAGTACACTATGCAAAGTCAATGCAAAGTCAATATATGTGTAGTGAGAGAGTAGTAGAACCTAAAGAAATACAGATCAACTTTTGTCTTCCTTCCTTCCTTTCCTTTCCTTTCTGTACTGTGCATATATAATGATCATGCATTGTAGATTATAATAACGTACCTGAAGAAATTGAATATATGTGTTTTTTGCTCTTATATATCATTATATTTACTACTTAATTAACAGGCTTAATTAACAGATTGCCTTGGAACCAGTTGCTTAATTAACACTGAGCATGTTGTTGCTTAATTAACAAAGGATGTTGTTGCTTATATTAACACTGAGCATGTTGTTGCTGCATTATCCTTTGTTAACAGGCATGCATGTTGCTTAATTAACACTGAGCATGACCGTGTAGATTATAATAGTCATGTATTGCTTGATTAACAGGCTTCGTAAGCCCACAGACAAATCAAGATGCCTACTTTCAGAATGATGCATCAATTAAGCTACTTCTGTTCTCTGCTAAACCATGCAACTGAATAGTGACAGGCTGTCAGCTTTTGTAGCAGCATGTATATATTTAACCGATGATGGCTGCTTGTCATTCATCATGTGCTATGATTATTTTTTCCTGTTATTTACCGACAATAGGACCAAGAGATAATCCAAAGAACAGTGAGGAATCTCGTGGATCAGCATATCTAAGATACCATTGTGTCAGTTACTGAGTGCCTTTTTTAGTCGTGACACTACATCTAATATTTCGCCTGATCACATCTGTGTCGTCCTCTTAACCTCTCCTTTGTTTTGACAGGCATGATTATGATCGTGCTGCAGAGATCCTTAGGACATTATATTGGAGGATGGTTTGGGGTGATGTTCCCATTCTTTAATTTGCATACTGTGCTTCACAATGCAAGGAACAAGGAGAAGATGAATCTGTATAGGTTAAGGTGATCATATCATGATAGTTACATTACTACTTACTGGGGAAAATTATATGTGAGGGGGCGGTGCCACACGAATGAGGTTGCGCGGCACCGTCTCGATCTCACACATATGCGTATCCAGTCCTGCACGCGCATGATAATAGTTTGGGCCAATTTTTTTTCCCCTTGCTAGGTGTGCGAAATCTCCATGGATCGGGCCAGAGAGGTGCAAATTGTGTGGTTATTAGATAAACTCAACAACTGGAAGCAATCAGGTGTTGTTTGGTTCATTTGAGGCTATGGGAATGTCAATGCAATCAGCTCCAGTAGCAGTTGCATGGGAACGGAAGACACATATGTTTGGTTCGGAAGATGGTAGTGCTTCAGTAGGCCACGACTGGATCGGTTTTAGCCGGAAGAGGAGCGGTAATGGAGTTTCACTAGACCGGAAATGTTAACGCCATAATCTATCGTGGGCCTCCCAATCCAAACAGAAAGTAAAGGAGGTAGCCCTTCACGCTATAAATGGATCACAGGCTTAAAACGTGAAACCAAACATCACCGTAGTTTTAACTTGGTATAGTAGGTCTCCTAGTCTATCTTATTATAATTACAAAATTGACCAGTGTCCTAAGTTCTTAAGTGAGGATTAGGCTAGGTTATCCTTTTTGGAACTCTTCTGATGTTGATTAATCTAGGCACTTTTGGAATGAATTGATATGGTGATCAAATTCCTTCCCAGAATCAACAAAAAAGTTGGTGCAATACGCTCCCCGACCCTATCTATTATCATACATGGAGGATCCTTTTATATTGCCTTTTTTGTTTTCTTTCATGTTTTTCTTTTTTTAGGATGAGGTATGCATGTGTAGTATCATTTTCAAAAGGTTTTTTTGCGAGCTCGTAGAGTTCAAGTTTTGTGGGTGTGGATGCCTAGAGCGGGAGAGAATTGGGAATGCTTACGCTGACACTTTTTACACCGTCATTGAAGGACAAGCTACACCACCACCACCGCCTGTGAGTGTTGTCGATATAATCCCATTCTTCAAATCTTGCCCAGAATATCCCCGCGGTACTTCAACCTTTGTTGGCAACCACCATTGTCACTAATCCCAATATCTTCTTCTTCATTTTTGATTGACACCCCCTGCCACCTCAATTGTCAAATTGGACTCTACCACCACCCTAGAGGTACGGTTCCTTGGCTGCCCCACCACGTCATTGTCCCAACCACCTCCACCCCTTGTTTGATAGCTCATCGCCGGCCCTCTATTACTGGAAGCACCGAACCTGAACCCCTCCCTTGAACAAGAGAAGTGAAGGAAGAGGAGGTGAGCAAGGGTGGACATATCTAGCGGGTGATAGATTTGCTTCCCATAGTATATGTGATGTATAGTTGCAATGGCTAGGTTTCTAAACGGGTTAGGTAGACAAGAGACATGATTTATATATCATAGATCTACTCCAATTATGAAGATAGGTTGTCTCAGGGTAGCTTCTAAGCTAAATCTAAAAGGAGCTTTGCCAATTAGTTTTTTAAAAAAATTTGATTCCAATATTGTCTCTCCTAATTCAATTTGCACACATAATCACTTCCACTATAGAGTTCGAACCATAGTTAATCACTTTGTGGATTTATCATAAAGAATCATAGCCTTTGATCCACGAAATCCTTTTCTTAGAGATTTAGCTCTCATAGAGAAGTCAATGGGGCTCTACCAAATTAAATACCAAAAGTAGCCCTTAGACCATAGACAGGTAGATTCTTTAACTTGGTCCATCAATTACGCAAAAAAACATAGATTGATGACACATAATTGACATTACCAGATGTAATGCATTTATTATATATAATATATAGCTTTCTCAACTTAAAATAGCTCATTTCTACAAAAATTGAAGCTGTTATATATAAAAGAGGGTGTGTAGATATCCTAATAAACAACATGCATTTGTAAATCGATGTGTATACACATGCACATGTATGATACACAGCTATGCAAGCTTCAACAATATACATATGGGATTAGATTATGGCGACGATTAGCATATTCATTGATGAAGTGTAGCCACTAGGGGTTTACCTAACCCATATAATGAAAGGATAATGGAATGACACATATATATACTCTATATGTACAAAGCATAGTGACCAAGGGCTCAAGGATTTTAATATTGTTTGCATGTGCTTCATGGAACCCAGCCTTGCTAACAGATCAAGGACACCAAATTAAAAGATCATATCATACCGTTGGCAACCTACTGAATATCTGAATCAATACCCCCTTGAATTGGTATATATATAATAATGTCCAACAAAATACATCCCCCGGGCCATGCACACATATCTGAATTTGTGACCTGCCTAGGAATCACATTAGATATATATGTGTGTGTTCCAGTAAGGTAAGGTAAAATTAAATATACTTTTAGGTAAATGATTCTACTATTTCTGGAGCACACACATTAACCCTACAATAATGCAGGAGTACTGTAGTGGGAGCGAGCTAGCTAGACGCCTAGACCTAAGTGATGTGCGCAGGGATGAGTACATATGCATGTGTATGTACGGTAAGGTTCAGAGAGCAGACAGATGTCCTGGACCTGGAGCGCTCACACACATATATACTATGTATTTATATACTATGCTTATATGCACTTGCTGCAGAGACGACAGAGATGCTTGTCACAAGGGACCCTAATCTCACCCACTCACAATATATGCCACTGACACATTCCAGCAGCACACACAGCTAAGAATACGCATGTACTATACGTGTACTGCCATGCATGGAATAATAACTACAAACGAGGTGCGCCCACTGCGTGCATCTTCGCAATTGCACGGATCGATAATGATTCCCCTCTCTCTCTCTCTCTCTCTCTCTCTCAGACCAAGCCAAGACATATGATCAATTGTTCTCTCTGTCTCTACATATCGCTCATCTGAATAATTTTTTTTAATTGCTCATCTGAATATCTGATCGGTGCAAACTTTTTGCTGTACAATGGAATGCATATACATATGTATCATCATCAATGGGAGGCAAGGCAATATAATGCATGCAAGAACCTTGCATGCATCCAAATTAAAAGCCAGGGAAAAAGTACTCATCATATATGGACGATTACTGGTAATCTGAATGAAATAAAAAAGAGAGAGAAAATACCAAAAGTATGATATGCGTGTATATTAATTAATTAACAAACGTGAGTGTGCTAGCTAATAGCAGCATTTACAGCAGCTGCAAATTTATATCAGCCAACTTAATTTCTACCTATCTGTCTATCTAATACTGGTAGTATGTCTGATATATATAATAAAGGAGAAATAAAGATTGTATATATTTGTTGCAGTGCCCTGCTTGCTCCATAGAGATGTACGTGCAAAAGACAAGAACAGATGACCACTTGGCACTGTCTACTGTTTGCTTGTGATCGATCTGAGCTAGCTAGAGGAAGAAACAACACCTTATAGTTGAAGGCGGGAATCAAGGACCAGAAGACCGATGCCAAAAAATACAGTCAATCCAGAGGCAAGCATGTACCCAGCAATTTGGTTCTAGCTAGCGTAATGATATATGGACAGGGTTTAATCATTGTTTGGAAGTGTATATATGCATGAATCTCGCTAGCTAAATATTCAAATACCATATATACAAGAAATAGCTATAAGCCCAGCTTCTGGGAAAAACTTCAAGCTAGTTTTACATTTACTGTCAGAACAAGTATTTTGGAAAATGATGCTGTGAAGAAATAGGATAATCTTCCACTTCTAATTAATCTTTTGTATGGGTTCCCGAGGAAGCTTCTCGATCTATCTTTGTTCTTAGAGCATCCTATTTATTCCTTCTATTGCAGAACAAAGTATACTTGAATGACGCATGACTATACAAATCTTGACAAAAGCTTGAGTTTATAGGTTATTACATATGAAGAAAAGGTATAAAAGGCCAGTGGTCGTCAATGAACTAATAACAATCCAATAATTAGCATATCTTGTACAATCGGCATCAATGGTGAACATAACATATAACACACATAAAATGGTTCACCATGCATGTAGTCAGAAAATATCATGAAAGGAACTACATATCAATGCTTTGATTTAGCGATTCAGTTATTATAGTACACACATATATTAGTTAGTTTGAAAATTAATATGCAAAACCTTTTCCAATAACGAATAACTGTGCACCACTTGAAATCCCGATGCATTTATGTAAAAACTCTAGCAGTAGACAATCAGTAACAAACGATATAATCATGCAGAAGATGACCAAAATAAAGAGGCCCACAGAGCACAGACAAATGAAATTAATCAAGAACAAGGATCACGAAGTATATATGAAGCAAGCAGACGATTCAGTTGTGCACGCACACACACTCGATCTTATGGTGAGAGAAGAGATGGAACCAATCACGCAACTTAATTTAGGACGACTAACTAGTGCCAAGCCTGAGCTCCAGATCCACTTCTTGCCGGCCTGCAAGATGATGCAGTGAGCTGGGGCTACTAGGGCTTGTTGTGGTTACTTTGGGTACCTTTGCATCATGCTCAATTCCTCCTTTGGTTGATGATGCCAGAAGGCGCAGGTCGTATAACGGCGATGTAAACGCTGGCTCTGGTAGCTGTTGGACTACTCGCCTTCGCTTCCTCCTCCCCGCCACCATGATCTCCTCTTCCTCTTCTTCTTCCTCCTCCTCACCGATGATTGCTATAGCGGCTTCTTTGCTCCCCACTGTTGTTGCTGCAGGTATGGAGATGACTACCTTGCTCTTGCTCTCCTTGATGATGGTTGTTGATATGTACCGAGGAGAAGTGGTGGTGGTCGTCGTAGTAGTACGAATCACAGCCTCGGCCTCCTCCCTGTTATTATTGTAATAAGTTTGATGATGATGATGATGATCACGAGCAGGGCGGCCAGAGATCAATACTGCCGCCTTGGTCGATCCCTGCAGTTGCAGAAGCTGGTGGTGATCCGCCAATTCCGGCGCTGGAAGAGGCGCGGCGATCGGCTCCTGGTCGTGATCCGGCGGGGACGACGGGGAGGCACACTGCCGGAGGCGAGCCCGGTCGCGGCGGTGCACGTTCATATGGCCGCCGAGCGCCTGCGCGGATCGGAACTCTCGGCGGCAGAAGGTGCACGTGTAGGAGCGCGGCGGCCACACGCAACCGCCGAGCTGCCCCGCGGCGTCCCGGGCGAAGGCCAGCTCCTCCCACGACGGCTCGCCGCCGCTGCGGCCATGCGCTGCTGGTGGCGGCCAGCTGGACCTGATGAGGCTACTATTCGCCGCACCAGCACCGCCGGTCGTCGGCGGCGTCGTCGTCGTCCTTGTGGCGCCTAGCATACCCCAGTAGTACTTGGCCATTTGCTCTACCGCGGCGTTGTTGGTGGAGTTCATGGGCTGGGTGGGGATGCTATGCCTATGCCAGAGCCTCAGCTAGCGCTGGTGCCTGATGCTTCTAGTACAGTACGACGACTACTGCTGCGGCTGCTGCGATCGACTTAGTAGTCATCATGACAGTAGTAGCGCATGCCAGCCAACAACTTGGAGTTGGAGTACTGGATTGGATGGAGAAAGGGAGCTAGCAGTCTAGCAGTAGCAGGCTGGGTTTTTGTTGTTTCCCTAGCGATCTCTCTTGCTAGCTACCTAGTGTCAATTATGGTCCAATTGATACCATATGTTATGGATGATGTGACACATTGCAACTAATTGCATTACATTTGCACCGATCCCTTGTATGTATATGACGCATATATAATCATATAATTAAATATCATGAGTGGGGGTATATATCTTTACATGATGCATGTACATATATATAAGAGAGGAGGAGGAATGAAGCTAATATATGGCACGGTATATATGTACTGCTAGCTAGCTAGTTTAGAAGTGAGAACCATGTCTTCTCAATTGAGGCTTATTTGTACGTTTTCTTGCTTATTAGGTGTTGGTTGGTGTGCAAGTTTGTTTTGTTGCTGATTTCAATTCAGGAGTTGGGAGAGGCAACTGTCTCTTGCTTTGGTGTTTAGTAGTGCCTGACGACCACACGTACCGATACAATGGCTACGACATACAGGGCAAAACTAGAGCAAATCGGAGTACGTGCGGTTGCTTTGTGGGTGAAAGATTTTTCTGACATAGGACTGCAAAATATTGTGGCTCCTACCACTATGTTTTTTTAAAAAAATATTTTTCCATAGATCCAACCGCACCCAGCACAGTGAATATAGATCCATCCCTGACTATGTACACTTAATTAGTCTCTTGCGTATATATGCATTCTACTATGGTTGGACAAATTCAATCCACTAGAACTTAGAGGCAAGAAAGAAAACAAATCAAGGTTAGTTAAATCATGCTCTACAACATTTAATCGTAGCCTCATTCAAAAGATGTAAAAAAAACTATATAGAAAAAACTATATAGGGGGATATAGCAAAAGTATTTCATTTAGTGGTTTTGTAGAAAACATGAATATTCGTAATTAATTATATAGGAAAAAATATGTGAAAAATTGTGAACATAAATACTCAAATACATGTATATTGATATGAGGAATAGATTTATAGGTCCATTACGTAACAATCATTAAGACAATCAACATGATCACAACTATATAATCAACATTTATATTACTTCAAACGCTCAAAATCGAATTCAAAAGTTTTTCAATGGTTTATTACATCATTTATTATTAATAAAATATCACAATGAAGATGTGTATATTATAGTTAGTATCAGGGTGCTAATTAAACATATTTTTCAACTAAGCCAAATAGCAGTAGTGTTCAGCAGCATCATATTATCATTAGCAGCAATAGCAGAACAATTGATAGTATTGAAGAGGTAGACCCCATGAAAAAGCTATAGTGGTGTCGGTGCTAAAACTAGTGGTCCTAGTACCAACGAGTGAATTCACGTGCGTGCTCCCAACCCTGGATGGTGTGCAAGAAGGACATAAGAAGGATTTGTATTATCCTGCACCAAGGTGCCTGTAGGTAGGGTGTACAAGCAGGTGGAGAGAGGGAACTGTCCCAAGTCTCGTGTGAGATGAGTGTGTGTGTGTGTTTGCCAAGGAGATTGCTTGACTTGCTTGGTTGGATTCACTGTCTCGGAAGGACCCCGTCCCCCCTTTTATAGCCGGGAAGGGGAGCGACGGGCTTTACAAAGATAGTGTTTGAATAGGAAAGACGGTGGTGGGCGCCGCCTCATCCCGCCGAGGCCTTGGGGCTCCCTCTCTCCTTGTGCCGAGGCCCCGGGTGAGGCCGGTGGTTTATCTTGCACGGCGCCGCATCGCCGATGGCGGGCGCCGTTTCGTGGAGTCGGCTCCTCGTTCTTGGCGAAGGAGAGGACGCTGCGCCTCGGGGGGTCGGCGTGGGCGTCATGATGAGCCTGCCCGTGCACCGCGGGCCTCTTTGTAGCTTTGACTCACTCCCGGTCCGGCCCCCCGAGGGCCGCGGCATCGTTGTCGATACGGCGTGGCCGACGAGAGATACAGCGCATGGGGCCATCTCCGTCCGCCCCGGCTCGAAGCCTGGGTGCACAAGTGGGGCGGGGCACCGGAAGACCCGCCGCCGCATGGGGGTGGCGCCGTGCTCCTTCCCGGGATGCGGCGTGTTCGTATTTGGACTCCCGTGATGGGACCTGTTACAGGGTTAGTCATCATGACGCCCCTACGTGGCGTGCATGGCCGCCATTGTAGGGATTGCGTGAATCGTGAGCGGGCGCAGAGGTGCAGAGTGGTGACGGGACGGCTCCCCATCCCGCCGGGGGCTAGCGTCAGCCTAACGATCCACCGTGGGAAGGCGGGCGGTAGATATACGTCAAGTCAGTGGTCAGTCTTTGACCGGGTGATGCGGCGCGTGCCGCCCGAGGCCTTAGCGCGGGGGGCTCGGTCGGGACGGAAGACGGGAACTCGTCCGAGGCCTCGCGGGGAGGCTTCGGGCGAGGCGGAGGTTAGTGCCCGTTCGAGACCTCATCGGGGAGGGCTCGGTCGGGGACGGAGGCGGACGCCGCCCGAGGCCTGGCCGAGAGGCTCGGGCGAAGTCGGAAAGCGGACGCCCGTTCGAGGCCTCTACGGGGAGGCTCGGGCGAGACGGAAAACAGAACTCGTCCGACGCCTTGGCAAAGGAGGCTTGGACGGGCGGAAAGTTAGCGTTTGCTTGAAGTCCCAAGCAATGTGGGCTCGTGGGTGTTAGTGTGCGGTCTTATTTGGGCCTTGGCAGCCGTGTTTTGTTCTTGTGTGGCCTAGTTTTGCGTTTCTTGGGCCTAATTGTTAGGAGGGCCCTTATTTTGGTCCTCGACAAGTAGCCCCCGAGCCTTTGAAGGAGTGGGAGCACTCGTTCAGAGGCCGAGGTCGTGCTTCTTTGTCTAGTTCTGCCGGGCTAGTTGTTAGATGCTCTAGGCGTTCCTTTACGCCGGGTGCGAAGCGCATCCCGGGCGGGTGTAGCCCCCCGAGGCCTCGGAGGGGCGTGAGTGATCCTTTGAGGGCTTGTACGTGCACGGTGAGGGTGTTCTCGCTCACCTCAGAGACTGCTCTCCGGGGGGGGCGCGAGCGCACCCGCCGGTGTAGCCCCCGAGGCCTCTGAGGGTGTGGGTGCTTCTCCGAGGGCTTACATGTTTCCGCCGAGTGTTTCTGCTGTTTGCCGAGTCCCCGGGCCCGTCGGCTCGTCCGGGGCATGACGCGTGGTTAGATGACGTTTCCCTACTCCGGCCGGTTGTGGCCGGGTAGCCCGAGCCCCGTTTCGGGCGTGGGGGCGGCCGCGAGGTACTTGGTCGTTAACTTCGTGAACGCCTCGCGCATCCCCGCCGCAGGGAGGAGGGTGGATTTTGTCATTTGTCGGTGACGAGTGTCACACGCAACTAGATCCGGTGAGCCGTTAACGGAGGATCCAAGTGAAACGCCCGTGCCCCCGCTCGTTAGGGGTTGGCTGGGCCCGAGGCGCGTTTCATAAGAGCTCGCAAAGTGTCCCCGAGGCGGGGGCTCGGGTCCCGTCCGCCGGGTCCCGAGGGCTCGGTGCTCTCCCACGCGGGATCCCCTTTCTCAGCCGTCGTCTTGGCCTCGGATGCTACAGGGCGGCCCTTTCGCCGCCAGGCTATCTTTGTATGAGGCCGTCCGAGCTACCCCCGACTCTGCTGTCCGAGGGAGCTGTCGAACCCTGAGATGGGCCAGCTTCGTACCTCACTGGACCGTAATGGGCCGTCGCCCGGCTCCTTCCAGGAAGGAAGCGCTTGGTGTGAACACCCTGGGGTGGGGGACGCGCCTTTTAGGTGGCTTGGCCGGGATGTGGAGCGCCGCGCGAGCGGTGGCGGGTCCCACTTTCTCCGTCGTGGCAGTTGCCGCGGCGTGCTTGCGGGTCCCACAGGATGTGATGCGCGGCGCTGCGGCTGCCACCGAGCAGCGCCAGCCCCCCTGCCCGTGTGCCGGATTTTATGTGGAGAAAAATTTCGCATCGTGCGTGAGGCGCCGCGGGGCCGTGTGGCTGTGGCCGCCCGGCGCCGGCGCTTGGGTCTCCGTGGCGACGTGAACTCGGCGGGAAATCCCGGCGCGATCATGCATTAAATGCGGGTAGGTGAACCGACCGGGGTTTTTGGGTATAAATACCGGTGTGGGCGGCCGTGCGTTTTCTTCTCGCCTTCCTCGCCCTTGCGCCCGCTTTTGTTTCCTCCGCCGCCGCCATCTCGCATCCAGCGCCGCCGAGAGAGAACGGGAGCGAGAAGGGAGAGAAACCACCTGCATCTGCCCTAGCCCACCGTCGCCATGGCGCCGAGGCCCGAGATCGCCGGGCGCGGAGGAATGGGAAAGGAGCCCGTGACGCCGCCGGAGCCGACGACGCCGTGGGGAAGGGCTTCTCCCCCCGCGCCAACCAGGCCTCGCCGGAGTGGATTGTTCCGCCGGCCGACCACACCCCCCGCACCCGCCTCCGGTACGTCGTGAGCTTCACGACGTTCCATGAGAACGGGTTCGGGATGCCGGTGGGCCGGTTCTTGAGGGCCATCCTCGAGTACTATGGGCTGGAGCTGCGTAACCTCAACCCCAACTCTATTACGCACCGGGCGGTGTTCGCCGCCTGCGGCGAGGGGTACTCGGAGTCGAGCTTTGGGATCTCTCGGCTCTATTTCTTCGAGGGCGCCCTCTACTTCAAGGGCGCCGGGAAGGGGAAGAGGATGCCCGTCCGCGTCGGGAGCTGCATATCGCAGCCGCGAATCGCCACCGGATTCCTACATCCCGACGAGGCTCGCCTCCTCCAACCGCTGGGCCGGGCGCGCGAAGTGGTTCTATCTCCGAACGACTTGGTCACCCGCCCGCTTTCCGGAAGGTGTTTGAAGCGGAGCCCGCAAGGTGGAGGGAGGAGATCATCGAGGAGAAGACCACTCCGAAGAAGAAGGTGTTCCGGCCTTGAAGATGCTGACCCCAGAGAAAAGGGTTGGATGCGTCGGTCGTCATCACCGCCTTCCACCAACGGCGAGTCCCCGCCCTCATGTCGAGGCGGCTTTTCCCTGCTCGACATGCAGGAAAGGAGCCCCCTGGCTGGGACAAGGATGTCGTCCGTCGATCTCGAGCTCGACGAGGTTGTCGAGCGGACGAAGGAGGCGGCGACGGTGACCGACCCTTCCTCCTCCTCTGTGGTCGCGATGCGCCCCCACCCGGATGCCATCTCCGTGGTGAGTTCCTTTGATTGTGCTTGTATCGTTGATGCCCGCATCTCCCCCTTTATCCTCACCTTGTTCTTTTCCTCGCAGGGACTGGCCGGGAAGTTGAAAGCGTCGAAGCCTCCCGTCTCCGCGGTGAAGGAGGCTAACAAGGCCATCGCGGCGGAGCAGAGGAAGGAGAAGAAGAAGAAGGAGAAGAAGAAGGACCGAAACATCCGCAAGGAGGGTGAGAAGCGCGCCCTGGAGAAGCGGAGGCGCCGGCAGGAGGAGGAGGGACTCCCCCGGGAGCCGACGCCCTCTGACACCCCCGGCGCTGATGACGATGATGAGGACGACGAGGAGGAGGAGGAGGACTACAGCTTCTTCGGCTTGGCCGCACGCCCCCCGTGAAGGAAGGGAGTGGTTGCCGTGGCCGTTGAAGGACACCGCCCCGCCCTCACTCCGCCGAGGCTTCACCGAGGCGGCCGGAGACGTGACTCCGTCGGGAGGGGCGAGGCCCCCCCGAGTCATCCCACGCCGTCGAGCCCCGGCGGGGGGCGGCTCGGACCTGCCCTCGGAATGGCCCGAGGCGGCGGGGGGAGGACCGCCGAGGGTGAGGCGCAGCCTCGGCCGAAGAGGCGGCGACGCCGGTGGGCAGTGTCCGTGCCCGTGACCCTCGAGTCGCGCGGGCCGAGGACACCTCAGGTCCGAGCCCCAAACGAGCACGGCCCAGTGAGCCGAATCGTTTCAACCGCCGGTCGCCGGGTAGGTGTTTGTCCTTTTAGTCTTCCGCCGCTCTTCTTTCTTTTCTCTTTTCTTTTTTGAAGACTCACTCTTCTTGCTACGCAAAAAAAGCGCAAGACGGCCCCAGCCCCGGCCCCGGCCCGCTCGCTCAGCGCAAGCGGCCGAGGCTCTAAAGCCCGACGGGCGAGCGCCCATCTTTGCCCCCCGGGTGGTGGCGCCGGCGGCGACCGGTGAAGCGGTGATCGAGGCGCCTCGGCCAGGGAGCCACCCTCCCCCGCGATGGAGAGGGCGCAGCGCCCGGCGCGGAGGCCTTGGCGGCGCTGGCTGTGGAGGCCGTGGACGGCGCCCGTCACGGAAGCCGTGACGGCGCCGCCCGATGGCCACCGGCGGCGTGGTCATGGAGGAGCGGCGCCCGTTCCGCCCCTAAGCCGCGCCTCGACGCAGGAGGTGGTGGAGATCCCCTCCTCAGAGGGAGAGACCGCCCCCGGGGGAAAGAGGTGGTCGTCGCGGATGCTACCTCCCTCGCGGCAACCGTATGGGGTCGCCGACGCGCCGCCGAGGGGTCCTCCACCCTTTAACGTGCGCCAGCAGATTGTCGGGTCGGACCGCCGGGACCGGAGGACCGGCCAGTCTACGGCTGGACGACGCCTTGGAGTCGACCGGTGGGAGCAGGCGGATAAGTACATGAAGTCGGCCAAAAACCCGCTTGGTCCGCTCGCCGATCTTCTCCGTGGACCTCCCCGACTGTTGAAGGTAATACAAACATTTGGTCGAAGCCTTACCTTGGCATGAGCGCCCAAAGGCGGCTAATCCGTTGGCCCCCGATCGTTGTAGGACTGGCGATGGCGCCCCGGGAGAAATCGAGTTTCCGGTTCAGTCCGGCCTCGACGAGGCGCTCCATCTCCAACGACATGAGGCAAACCAGCTCGCGCACCGAGCTGGCTGCTCGGAACGAGGAGCTCGACAAGCTCCGCACCGAGAAGGAGGCGATGAGGACGGCGCTGCCGAGGCCTCCGGCACCATCGGGACCTTGACAGAGAACCCGGTGAATATGGACACCGATCACCAGGCTTTTTTTGTCGACGACGTCACCATGGTGCGGGTCGAGCTTGGGCAAGCGCCGAATGAGGCCATCCAGCTCCGGCAAGCGGTGGCGGAGGAGGTGGTGCGGACGGAAGGTAAGTCTTTGTCGTTTTAAGGCGTCGCATCTTTGCATTCCAGCTCCAAGGCTGACTGGGCGGATGCAGAGGCGAGGAGGAAGTCGTCGGAGCAAGCGGCGGACCTCGGTCGTAAAGCAGACGGCCTACTCCTCGGGCGCAGGCGAGCTCGAGGCCCCGAAGGGAGAAGGTCGGAGCCGTTTGCACAGTGGTCGAGGCCGGCGAGGTCGCCGGCAAAGCAGTCCACCGGGCCGCCTGGAGGCGTTGCCGACGGGTGGAAGCGCGCGCCCACGCCGCCCGCCCCGCCCGCCTTCGGACCGGCTGTCGCACACCTTGGCGATGACCCTCTCCCACTACGACCTCGACCTCCCCAAAGTTTTCGAGGGGCTCATCGTCGCCGAGGACGAGGAGGGTCGCGAGAGGGAGGTGTTCGACGAGCCGCCAGCGGGCTGAAGGGGCCACGGCTGCGCTGGTCGGGCACTTCCAGCACGGCGATCCTCCCTAACGCCGCCAAGGAGCCGACGCCACCGACGCCATGGATGCCGCCACGGGGAGGAGGGGGGCCGGACGCCCCTGATGAAGTTCGCATGTTGGGCCGAAGCGTGCCCATGTAAAAAAAAACTTGATTAGTTTTTTGTTATTCTGTCAGTTGACAAGTACCGCGGGCCCGCCGAGGCCTTATGATTTGTTTTTCGTTTTCATTTTACTTTTTCGTGCCTTTGATTCTCGCCTCGCATTTTAGATTAGGGCCCTCGCGGGGACGGGGAGTCCTTAGTCAAAGGTGGTTAAGCAGAGGCACCATAGCATCGGGGCGTGGGCGGCCTCGTGGCTTTCCCGGCCTTGACGTTTGGAGCAGCCCTTCCTCAAAGCATGAGGTACCTCGTCCTATGGTAGTGAGTAGGAGTGTCAGAAGCGCATGGGCGTAAGCTACTCCGTAGCTCAACCAAATTTTTAGGTTTCGGAGTAATCCCTCCGTTACCCTTTTTCCAAGCGTTCGAGATTTGTAACACGAAAATGTTCGAAAAATGATTAACAAAAAAATGCGCTTACAAAGTGCCTTTCGGGAGGGAGTTCCCCCTGCCTAGCCCCCGAGGGAGGCTCGACTTTGATGGGTCAAAGCCGAGTCTCGCTCCAGCTCTAAGGCGGTGTAAGTGTAGTTGAGGTCCTCGCCCCGAGGGGCCTCGAACATGTTTCTTATTTGCAGTAAAATTGTAAAAGTGTTTTCCATTCTTCTTTTGAGAAACATGGAGTACAACTATAAGTAAGAACTTGGAAACTTAAGGGTAGAAGCGACGTAGTCGTTGAATGTTCCAAGCGTTGTTGAGGACTTCTCCGTCCTCATTGGCGAGCTTGTACGCGTCCCGGCTTGAGGACTTCGACGACGATGAAGGGTCCTTCCCAAGGCGGCGTGAGCTTGTGGCGCCCCCCTCGTTGTCTTGGCGGAGACGGAGCACCAGATCGCCTTCCTTGAGGTCTCGGCTCGGACCCGCGGGCCGTGGTAGCGTCGGAGGGACCGGCGGTATCTTGCCGAGTGTAGGAGGGCAGCGCCCCCGGCCTCGTCAAGCATATCCAGCGAAGTTCTCCCGAGCCAACCGGTTGCGCCACTCCTCATAGGACTTGAGCCTCGGAGAGCCAAATTCCAAGTCAAGTGGGAAGGACGGCCTCGAGCCGTATACCGGGAAGAAAGGCGTGAAACCCCGTGGCTCGGCTCGTTGTCGCCCCGAGGCTCCAGAGGACCGAGGGGAGCTCCTCGAGCCATCTTTTGCCGAACTTGTCGAGCTTGTTGAAGATCCGAGGCTTGAGTCCTTGCGGTATCATCCCGTGGGCCCGTTCCACCTGGCCCGTTCGCTCGCGGGTACGCGACCGAGGACCGCATAATGCGTATCCGGTGCTTGTCGCAGAAGTTTTTAAACTTCGCCCCGTGAACCGGGTGCCGTGGTCGGTGATGATAGAGTTCGGGACTCCAAAGCGGTGGATGATGTCGGTGAAGAAGAGCACCGCCCGCCGGATCGAATGTTGGTGACGGGCGCGCTCGATCCACTTAGAGAACTTGTCGATGGCGACAAGCAAATGGGTGAAGCCTCCCGGCGCCTTCTTGAGAGGTCCTACCATGTTCAAACCCCACACGGCGAAGGGCCATGTGATCGGGATGGTCCGGAGTGCCCGAGCCGGTAGGTGCGTCGACGAGCGTAAGTACGGCACCCTCGCAGTGCGGACTACCTCGGTGGCGTCGCCGACCGCGGTTGGCCGATAGAATCCCTGCCGGAAAGCGCCGCCGACGAGGGGCGGGAGCGGCGTGGTGGCCACACACCCCGGCGTGGATTTTGCGAACGGGGCAAGGCCATCCTCGACCGTGACGCATCGCCGCGGGGACCCCGAGGGGCTTCACTTGTAGAGGTCGTCCTCGATGACGACGAAGGACTTTGCTCTTCTCGCGATGCGTTTGGCCCGATTGAAGTCCTCGGGGAGGGTTCCCCGAACGATCCAATCGAGGTATGGCTTTCTCCAGTCCGGCTTGGGGTCGGCTTCCGGATCCTCCCCGTCGATCTCCATGACCCGGGGTTTGACGCCGAGGACGCCTCGGAGTCCGGGGGGGGCCTCGGTTGCGAGAGCGGACCTTGGACATCTCCCCGGCCCTCGGGGGGGTCGAGCGATTCTCCGTGGCCTCCTCCCCGCTTGCCGAGTGTGATGGAGGGAGCCGTGAGGTCCTTTGTGAAGACGTCGGGGGAACGGGGCTCTTCCAAATGGGCGATCTTGGCGAAGTTCGCCGGCAGCCTCGTTGTACCCGCGGACGACGTGGTTGAGCTCAAGGCCCTCAAACTTGTCTTCCAGGCACGCACCGCCTTGCAAAGACGCATCCATCTTGGGGTCGCGGGCAGCTTGAGTCCTTCATGACCCGGGTCGATGACAAGTCGCGAGTCCCCTGACATCAAGGCGCTTTGATGCCGAAGTTCGATGGCGATCTTCAACCCGTTGAGTAGGCCCTCGTACTCCGCCATGTTGTTTGACGCCGGGAAGTGGAGGCGGATTACGTGTCGCATGTGCACCCCGAGGGGGGAGACAAAGAGGAGGAGGCGGCCGCCAGTCTTCATCGGGACCCGTCGGTACATCATCCAAAGACTCCACCTGAGCCGGGCGGCGGTAGCTGAGTATCGGTCCACTCGGCGATGAAGTCAGCCAAGACTTGAGACTTGATAGCCTTCCTTGGCGCGTAGGGAGAGGGTTTCCCCATGAGCTCAACGGACCACTTGGCGACCCGCCCCGAGACTTCCCGATTTTGGAGGATCTCCCCCAACGGGAAGGAGGAGACCACCGCCACGGGGTGAGCGTCGAAGTAGTGCCGAGCTTGCGCCGGGTCGAACCGCGCCAGAGCAGTTTTGGATCTGCGGGTAGCGGATCTTGGTCTCGGACAACACCTCGCCGATGAAGTAGACTGGGTCTCTCGACCGGCAGGTGTGGCCCTCCTCCGCCTCTCGACGACGATGGCCGTTGACCGACTACCTACGTCGTTGCGGCAACGCACAGGAGGAGGGGCTCCCCTTCGGCCGGGCGGGACGAGGATCGGGGCGCCGTGAGGGGCGGCTTTGAGCTTGTCGAGGGCCTCCCTGGGCCTCGGAGGTCCGGGAGAAGCGCCGGACTTTCTTAGGAGGTGATAGAGGGCAGGCCCTTCTCGCCGAGCCGTGAGATGAAGCGGCTTAGAGACGCTGACATGCCCCCATGACTGCGACGTCCTTCGGGTCCTCGATCGGCCCCATGCTCATTACCGCAGCTTACCTTCTCCGGGTTGGGTTCGATCCCCGCTTGAGACGATGAACCCGAGGAGCATGCCTCGGGGACCCCGAAGACGCACTTCTCGGGGTTGAGCTTGACGCTCTTGGCCTTGAGACACCGAAAAGCGACCTCAAGGTCGAGATGAGGTTGTCGGCCTCCTTGGTCTTGACCACGATGTCGCCGACGAGGGCCTCTACGGTTTCACCGATGTGGTCTCCGAAAACGCCCAAAGATGCACCGCCGATACGTGGCCCCCTGCGTCCTCGAGCCCGAAGGGCATTGTCACGTAGCAAAGACATACCGAAAGGGGTGATGAAGGAAGTCGCGAGCTGGGTCGGACTCCTTCATCTTGATTTGGTGGTAGCCGGAATAGGCATCAAGGAAGGATAAGAGCTCACACCCCGAAGTGGAGTCGACTATCCGATCGATACGTGGTAAGGGAAAAGGGACTTTCGGACATGCTTTATTTAGACTAATATAATCTACACACATCCTCCATTTCCCACTCTTTTTCCTAACCAAAGACAGGTTAGATAACCACTCTGGGTGGAACACCTCCTTGATGAACCCGCCGCCAAAAGCTTGTTCACCTACTCGCCAATGGCCCCGCTTCTCCTCGTCAAATCGGCGCAGACGCCGCTTCACCGGCTTTGACCCGCCCGGATGTCAAGGGAGTGCTCGGCGACTTCCCTCGGAATGCCCGGCATGTCCGAGGGACTCCACGCAAAGAGGTCGACGTTTGCGCGGATGAAGTCGACGAGCACAACTTCCTATTTCGGGTCGAGGGAGGCGCAGATCTTCACCGCCTTGCCGATGGAGAGGCGGGTCCAGCGGGACCTCCTTCACTCCGCCGGACGGCTCGAATGCGCCCGGCGTGACGCTTGGTGTCGAGGGCCTCGGAGATCGCCACAGCCTCGGCAAGTGCTCGACCGCCTCGACGCCGCAGCTTGAACGCGTGTTCGTAGGGAGGAGCCAACGGTGATGACGCCATTAGGGGCCCCGCATCTTGAGGAGAAGGTAAGTGTAGTTGGGGACGGCCATGAACTCGTGATACGCGGGGACGTCCGAGGATTCCGTGATAGGTTCCTCGAAAGTCAACCACGCCGAAGGTGATGACCTCCTTGCGAAAGTTCGACGGCGGCCCCAAAGCGCATCGGGAGGTCGATCAGCCCGAGGGGCCAGCGCGCCTACCCGGCACTATGCCCCGAAAGGGAGAGCTACCGGGCCGGCCGTGAGCGCTCTATCCCCAACAAGCCGAGGGTTTCGAGTAGAGGATGTTAAGGGCACTTCCGCCATCCATCAGCACCTTGGTGAGCCGCGACGCTGTTGCCGACAATGGGGTCGACCACGAGCGGGTACCGCCCCGGCTTCGCACGAGAGCGGGTGGTCGCCGATGCTGAAGGTGATGGTGTCGGGCGGACCACCTGGTACGCGGAGTGGTGGGGTGCACCGAGAATATCTTCGACGTTCGCGCTTGATCCGGGCGCGGGGTGAGGTTCGCCAGCCCCCCCGATGACCATGAAAACGTCATGGACCTCGTGGAACTCCTCGCCTTTGTTTTCCCCCTCCTTCTTCTTGTCCTCGTGTGGTGGAAGCTTCGGTAGAAGCGACAAGCCAAATCGCACTCCCCCATAGTGTGCTTGACGGAAACTTATGGAAAGGGCAGGGGCTTTTGAGCATGTCGTCGAAGGCCCCCCGGGGCCTCGGGGTCTATGGGTCACCGTGGCAACGATATCGCCCTCGGAGTCCACCTCTTTCTTGCCCTTCTTCCCTTTGTGCTTGTTCTTCTTGTTTTTTTCTGGGCGCGGGTTGCCTCCCCCCTCGGCATTATCTTCCTTCCGCTTCCCTTTGCCGCCGACGTCGCGGAAAAATCTCTCCCACCGCCTCCTCACCGGAGGCGAGTTCGTCGCCACCTCGAACAGCTCGTTGGCGGTGGTTGGCATCTTCCGGCCCAACTCATGGACAAGCTCCTTGCGTGTCGTGCCGTCAAGGAATGCACCGATGATGGCGTGCCGGCCACGTTGGGCAGCTCCGTGCACTTCTTCGAGAAGCGCCCGATGAAGTCACGTAGCGTCTCGTCGGGCCTCCGGCGGGAAGCCGCGGAGATCCCACGAATTTCCCAGCGCACGTATGTGCCCCGAAATTTCCCACAAAAACCCCGACTAGCTCGGACCGGGCCGCGGATTGTGCGGGCGGGAAGATGCTCCAGCCAAGCGCGTGCGAGTCACCCAAGTGCAGCGGAAGGTTGCGGATGATAAGCCGGTCATCGTCCGCGCCGCCAAGCCTGGCATGCCAGCGGTAGTCGTTGAGCCAAACCTCGGGGTTCGTTTCTCCCGAGTATTTGGCAAGATTGGCCTTTGTCGGAACCGGAAAGGGAACCGCGGCGCCGCGGATCTCCCGGCCGAAGGCGCGCGGCCCCGAGGATCGGCATCGCCACGGTCCTCGCCGCTATCGCGCCTTCCGCCTCTGCGTGGCGGGCGGTCGCATCCGGCCCGGGCTCCGGCTTCCTTCGGGGCGTTGTTGATGACGTTGCGGCGTCACCATCGCCGATGCCGCCGCTGTCGTCGAAGACGCCGCGGATCGGCCTCCGTGATGGGTCCCGATGGACCGAGGCTTCGCTCGCGTCGGGGGCGCTCTTCGCCCTCCTCATCCCTCGGTGTCCGATGCCGGAGGCCGAAGCTTTCAGCCTGCCGGGACAGCCCAGCGGTCTCGAGATAATCTCGCAGATCATCTCGATCCGTCGCCCCCTCCGGGTGGATGGTTCCGCATCGACCGGACGAGGAGGGCAGCCGCCGCGACGTTATGACTTGCACGTGGGAAGATGGGGGACGCTCTCCACCCTCGTCGTTGACGCCACGCGCGTGCTAACGAGCAGCGGGGCTAGGATTGCGTGCCGCCACGATGGGCATGCTCGTGACGCTTCTATCTCCTCGTCGTAACAGCGACGGCGGCGCCGAGCCTGTCCCCAAGCTCCCGAATCCGCTCGATAGCGGGACGCCGTGACCTCCGAGGGGTAGCCGGTAGTTCGCCCGGTTCCCGGAGGGCCCGCATGCGCCGGGAGTCTGTGGCCCCAGGCCCGGAGGCCGGGACGTGCTAGGGTCCTCGGGGTTGCGCCCGCCGGAGTCGCGGGGCGGGCACGGGATCACGGCCTCGGTCGCCGCCGTCGTTGCCGTTGCCGCCACGCCGAAGTTCACCGATCTCCACGTGAAAGCATTCACGGGTCGGATCGCACATGTCGCCCGGGGAGTCGAGCCGGGGGTAGCCGAAAGCGAAGGCATGCTCCGGAAGGAACCCCGGGCCCGCGGTCCTCGAGGTAGCGCCAGATCGGGTGGATGTAGCGCCGCCGCAGTGGCGCCGCCGCTCCTCCCCGCCTAACCAGGTACTCCTCGTAGGGCGTGGATGGATCCGTCGGGATGTCCGCGTCGAGGTGCTCCGTGGAGCGCCGCCGACGGCGTGGACGCCTTCCCGAGCTCCCATGACGGTGGAGACGCACGCGCGCACGTGGCAGCAGCGTTGACCGTGCCAAATGGCTGGCGTGGTGGCGACGGTGGCGGGCGCCGCCAGCCACAACGCCGCAAGGTCCTCCTCCCGCATCGCCGGGCGTCGTGGTGCGTCCGTCGCGGGCCGGCGGAACGTGTGCCACGGCGCCTCCCCGCGACGGGTTGGCAAGTGGGTCCACCGAGCCTCGGGTCGGGTCGAGGTCCCCGGACTCGCCGGGAGAAGTTCCATGTCGCATCGACTCCGCTTGACACGAACTCGAGCTCACCAAACCGGATCGTGGTCCCCTGCTCCAGCCGGGCCGGAGTGGAGTGGAGTTAGGGCTGGGAATCCGCCCCGAAATGTCGTTGCTGGCCATTCCAGAGTTTTGGCGAGAAGGAAAGCGAAAAGCACGCACAAGCCCCTACCTGGCGCGCCAACTGTCGGTGCTAAAACTAGTGGTCCTAGTACCAACGAGTGAATTTACGTGCGTGCTCCCAACCCTGGATGGTGTGCAAGAAGGACACAAGAAGGATTTGTATTATCCTGCACCAAGGTGCCTGTAGGTAGGGTGTACAAGCAGGTGGAGAGAGGGAACTGTCCCAAGTCTCGTGTGAGATGAGTGTGTGTGTGTGTTTGCCAAGGAGATTGCTTGACTTGCTTGGTTGGATTCACCTATCTCCGAGGACCCCCCGTCCCCCCCTTTTATAGCCGGAAGGGGAGGGACGGGCTTTTAAAGCATGATGTTTGAATAGGAAAGACGGTGGTGGGCGCCGCCTCATCCTGCCGAGGCCTTGGGGCTCCCTCTCTCCTTGTGCCGCGGCCCTGGGTGAGGCCGGCGGTTCTGTCTTGCACGGCGCCGCACTGTCGATGGCGGGCGCCGTTCTGTGGAGTCGGCTCCTCGTTCTTGGCGAAGGAGAGGACGCTCCGCTCGCGGCAGGGGTCGGCGTGGGCGTCATGATGAGCCTGCCCAGGCACCGTGGGCTCTTTGTAGCTTTGACTCACTCCCGGTCCGGCCCCCGAGGGGCCGCGGCATCGTTGTCGATACGGCGTGGCCGACGTAGAGATACAGCGCATGGGGCCATCTCCGTCTCGCCCTGCTCGGGAAGCCCGGGTGCACAAAGTGGCCGGGCACGGAAGACCCGGCCGCCTTAAAGGGTGGCGCCGTGCTCCTTCCCGGGATGCGGCGTGCTCCGTATTTGGACTCCCCGTGATGGGACCTGTTACGGGGTTAGTCATCATGATGCCCCGCTGGCGAGTGCATGGCCGCCACCGTAGGGATTGCAGAATCGTGAGCGCGGGCGCAGAGGTGCAGAGTGGTGACGGGACGGCTCCCATCCACCGCCAGGCTAGCGCCACCGACACCACCGTGGGAAGGCGGGCGGTAGATATACGCCAAGTCAGCTTGTCGGTCTTTGACTGTGTGATGCGCGCGCGGCCGTCCGAGGCCTTAGCGCGGGGGTTCGGGTTGGGACGGAAGGCGGGAACTGGCCCCGAGGCCTCTCGCAGGGAGGCTTCGGGCGAGGCGGAGTGTTAGTGCCCGCTCGAGACCTCAGCAGGGAGGGCTCGGCCGGGACGGAAGGCGGACGCCGCCCCGAGGCCTCTCGCCGAGAGGCTCGGGCGAAGTCGGAAGCGGGACGCCCGCTCGAGGCCTCTACGGGAGGCTGGGCGAGACGGAAATAGTGAACTCGTCCGAGGCCTTGGCAAAGGAGGCTTGGACGGGCGGAAAGTTAGCGTTTGCTTGAAGTCCTAGCAATGTGGGCTCGGGGTGTTAGTGTGCAAGTCGCGCTGGGCCTTGGCAGGCCGTGTTTTGTTCTTGTGTGGCCTAATTTTGCGTTTCTTGGGCCTAATTGTTAGGAGGGCCCTTATTTTGGTCCCCGACAAGTGGGCTATTTAGAACCATGAAACAAATATATACAAACATCATAACGCTGAAAAAATATGCAAAATTCTTGAGGGAATATTTGGTGGCTTTTTTTAGTGTTGTAACTAAAAGTAGTTAAGGCAGCATACTATCACTTTCTGTGGATAATTCAAGTACTGATGATGAATATAATTTGTATTTTTGGAGAATGTTGCTCTTAGTTGGTGCCTACTACATGCAAGAGCCAATAGTGTAGCACACTATATTAGATTCACCAGATTCGAGTTTCAAAATCTAGCTATGCACTTATTTTCTTGAATAAACGAATTGATATAGATATGTGTAAACTGGATTTAGTCAAGCGCACAGGACCTAGCTTGAAGCTGCTACCAGCAAGCTAGCTAATGCGTATGAACTGAATTTTGTGTGACGTACATGACAGTTCTTTAAATTGGAGTTTTGCTCAATTTGCCTACTAGTTGCAAGAGTAGTAGGGTTAGTTTATTTATTTTAGTGGACATGTGATCCAATCACACATTATGTTAATCCCCCCTCCTGAACTTTCGACAATAAGAATTAAATATTATGTATATATACACTCACGTACAGTAAAGATTAAAGTTATTAGACATCATGGTAAAGTATTTTACTGACAAAAGGAATATACATGATGCTTTTACATGCATCCCTGGATATAATCAGCAAGACCAAGGTCTCTATCATCTCTAAGTTAAGATCTAGTCCAAAGAACATTGTTGGACATCTACGATCACATAATATTCTAGGTAAAAATCACACCCCAAACTATATGTGGGGTTTCTAGGAGTTTGGCAAGTCGATTAACAGTTTGATATTTTTTTCAATTATATTATTAGCATATATATGCACATCTTTTTGCCCAGAATGAGCAGTGATTCTCTATCATACATCGTCCATAGAAGACCACAAGCATTATTTATCAAGCAAATAAACAATATATTGAGCATATAGAAGATGACCATGTCAGTAAACTAAAGCCTGGACTGTCAAACTTGAGCGATAATTTGACTGTGTCTATGGAACGAATCTTAGAATTTGACGAGTGGATATCAGTTAATTAAGAACTAGATGGGGGGGGAGAGAGAGAGAGAGAGAGAGACTAGAGATTGGGTTACCTAGCACGACATGTGCATTTGTGCTAGTACGTGATTTTATTCATGCTGATCGACATCTAACAAACAAGCTCATCTTCAGGGGGAAAAGATAGGATGAGAAGAAAAAAAAAAGAATGATGGATGATGGATGGACACACATATTATACATATAAATTTCGTACCACTCACTATACATGTGTGATAGCTTGCACTCCTCAACCACCACTTTTTGGCCTTTAATTTGTCTCTTCACTTGTTTGATCCGTGGATGGTGGACCAGCCAGCATATGCACACGTCACTGATTCAACTAACTATCTCTCTGTGTCTCCATCATATCCCATGGGTCAATGTGTGAGATAGTATAGTCTCTCAAGTCATAATAAAGCTGATGCTTGTGTGATGCCTTTGTCTTGTGACCTTTGTCTCCCTTTCCCATCATCACACACATAGAAAAATAACCATATATAATAGTACGTATGCCCCTGCAGGCTGCATATATAGCTCCCTCCTGCCTTTTAAATACTAGTGTTGCTATATATACACACACACACACACACACACACACACACACACACACACTATATAGGTTATCATTCATCGTTGTGCCTGAACTAGCACAGGGAGATAGATGTATGTACATGTGTATATATATTTATGTGCTACTAATTAAACTAACGTCTAGTTTCTGCAGTAGCAGAATGCCATTATCTCATCACCTAGTGCAATACCTAGTGCAATATATTCCTTCATTCCTTTCATTATTTTATGGACGCAGTACCCCACTTATTAATTGAGTAATCAGCTGCATGCTGCCTTGCATTCCATTGGACTGTTTAATAATAATTTAGTAATCGTTATTGCTGCCACGCTGTTTGGAACAGGGGATCAGTACGTACGTATATATACTGATCGATGTAAAAGAGCTAGCCTAAGCTGACGTAAATTTTCACGCTGGTGAATTTAAAAAGTCGTTGAAATTTCAAAGAAAACATGGTGGGCATGCCTAAGATTTTCAACCAAATATGTATCTAGCTCTATAGAGATTAAGGGTCGTGTCTCTGTTTGTTGAATGGATAGAGGGCTAATTTAAATTTTTTTTAGCTAAGCCTATTATTACTAGATATTAGCCAACTAGTTAATCGGCTCTACCTAATCGAGTGCTAATTTTAGCTCCTGTTAGTAACTAGCTGATCTCTCTGATCCAAAACAGGCACAAATCACATTTCTAAAAAAGGGTTTGTATGTGATAAGTTGAACCCGGCCAAAATTAATGGCAGTGCAAGCACGCGAAGATCACTCAATGCTGCTAGCTAGCTCTCATGGCGTGGTGATACCCTTTTATTAACTGAGCCGGTTAGAAAAACCAACCACCACGGTTAATGCTGACGATTAACCATGATGGTCATTTTTATTAACTGTGGCGGTCACAGCTAACCGTCACGGGTAATCGATTTACGGTGGCGGTTAAGAAACAAACACCTTCTAAAATATATTTACGGAGGCTAGGAGGCGGTTATTATAAGAGGCCCGCCATCCAAAATCTTGGTCCATCTGAGCCCAACAGCTAAATCATAGTATATATACACGAGATAACCCTAGACCGATAGCAGTCATCCTCCCTCCTTCTCACTCACTCCTCCCTCCCACGCCGCTCTCTCTTCTCACTCCCACCTTCATCCCCTCTCCCTCATGAGCGAGCAGAGGCGGACCCGGTGAGCACGGGGCCGCGCCCGCCCCTTCGACGCCCAGTGGCACGTGGGTGGCTGCCCCTCAACTCTGATGCTCCCGGCGACGGTGTGTGGATCCCGCGGCCCCTCCCGGTAGCGTGCTCCTGGCCCACACTCCCAGTGGTGGCAGCGGCTTGACAAAGGAGCATATCTTCCTCGGCCCCTCTAGCAGCGGATGTAGGGGCGGGGCTGGTGGATCTAGCGGCGAGGCTTGTGGATCTGTTGAGGAGAGGAGGCAGCGCGTGCGGATCCGGCGAGGAGAGAGCTTGGTGGCAGCGGTGTGGTCCCCGATGGCGGATCCAGTGCTGGCCCATCTCCAGGCAGCAGATAGAGGGCAGATCCGTTGGCCGACTTCTTCAACGGCATCAGCGAGGAGGTGGAAGTGTCGAGGCGGCGCGGCTAGCAGATCTGGTGGCCATCTACGCGCATGTAGGTGTACCAGCGGCAATGGATCCATATTGGGGCTCTCATCTCGGGTGGATAGCAGCGGATGCGCTAGTCCGACGGTGCCCCGACGGATCCGTCGAGTGGCAGCCCGTGAATGGGCTCGCCGGGCTCATCAATGAGTTTTTATTTATTTTTTGTTTTTCCTAATTGATTAACCATGGGGCGAATGAACCACTGCGGTTAATAACGATTTTTACCATGACCTTTCGTTCGTGGTGCTTGACAAAACCGTCACGATTAACCTCAAATGACCGTCACGGTAAACTTTTTTGTAGTAGTGACTCCCTCTGTACTATAAAGTGTATCAATTTAGCTTCCTCAGAAGTAACCAAATACATATAGAAAATATTAATATTTATAACACATAGTTAGTATTATTAGATGAATTATTAAATATATTTTCATAATAAATTTATTGGTAATATTTTCTATAAATCTAATTAAATTTAGAAAAAATACTAGCATGAATCCTATAATGACATTCTCGTAGGAATCGAGAGAATATATTGTTTTCTATATACTACCAAATGTTTGCTCTGCGATGAATGCAACTCTCTCGCCTCTAATTATTACGATCAGTGGATCGACCGGAAACTATCAATCAATGGATCCATCATGCTCATAATGGGGCCGGCCGGGCTGGATCGATCAAAGATTCTTCTTCTTCAGTCTCAAGCTACCGTGTCAGCATTGGGTATTGTATGTCAATTAGCTCCCGGCTCTCTCCTCTCCCATTTCACGCCACCGGGACGATAATTTATTAACTATGGGATGACCAATTAAATAAGTAGCTTTGTTAATCCCTAGCTACCAGCATGCAAGGGCGTCAAGGATGCAAATCTATGAAATATTAATGGCTTCAAATCAAAGAGAACAAAAGAAGGGAATGAAGAATCTCTCCGTTATTCGTTCCTTATATTCATTAGTTTCAAACCACCAAACGGGCTAGAACTTTACGAATCACTACTACCACTACTGGAATCAAATCCCAGCCGCCATTATCACCGCCGGTTTTAGTGATCGAAACGGCGGGGCTTCGATAGCAATCAAATGGTCGATGAAAAGTTCTATATCACCATCATGTGACCGTTTGATCTGCCGGTGGTCGTCTTGAGGTTCTTTTCTCCCACTGTATTAAATAAATACCGAGATATATACCCGTTATATATGTACTTTGTGATTAATTGAGAAATGTCCCAGCTACCAATTAACATCCTTTCATCACACAACTACTTCCGCGCCAAGAGAAGCCGAAGAGGCTCACCCATGCACTGCTCTACATATTATTCTTCAATGCCCACTGCCCTCTAAAATATCCTTCTTCCTTGTTCATCCGTTTTAATTTTCCATCCAACTTGAAGCATGTCGGCGGACAGCTACTTCAAGCTTCCGAGGAATGACTCGTCCACTGATGAAAAGAAGTGGTTTATTATATTAGCAAGGCTAGTACTTTAGCGACGATATCTCTAGTGAGTACACAGGTCTCCAGATCGGAGTCCTCACTGGACCTCCAAAAGGAGAACGTCAAGGATGACTTCACACTTGATGACAACTCGCCCGCCAGCTCTCTCACCACGTCCCGCGCTGTCGCTGCTGAGGCTGCCGCGCCATCGCCCGCGCGAGACCTGTGGTAGGTGGCCGGGGAGGGGGCCGCGCCACCACCGCCTAGACGCGATGTGTCACGATAAAGAACCCTACGTTTAATATGGTACCAGACAAATTCTATCCATCAGCGTATTACGAATTTTATAGGTGCCTTGCAACAAAATTTTGTGTGTTCCATTAGTACATGCATTGTACTAAAATTTTGAATATCATCAAACACTATATCCTGAAAATCCAAAAACACGACATTTTCCTTTGGGACACAGTTGCAGAATAGTGTCGTGTTTTAGATAAGCATTTTGTTGGACACAGTTGCTGGTTCACAGTTGCTGATATATGTACAGCGTTCCATCAACCAGGCCAGTCCACAGTGGCTTCAGCAGTAATGATGATCCGTCGTCCATGCACAAGTAGGTACAATTATACACTGGGTATATGTACTTCTGCATCAAAGTCTCAACTGCTATACGACTACAGTATGCTGTGCTTATCGATCCAGTATCATAATTGCACCAATGTGTATCAATCAATATAATACTCCATTCCAAATTTACGTCATTCTAAGAATATAATCTTAGAGAGTTAAAAAATTTTAAGTTTGACTAAATTTATATAATAAAAATATTTATGACACCAACTAAATATTATTAGATTCTTTATTAGTTAGATTTTGATTGTATATCTATTTGATGTCATAAATCTTTTATATTTCTTTCCATATTTTTAATAAAATTTAAAAAAAACTTTCACTCTATAATTTCTTGAAGTGACTTATAATTTGAAATTGAGTAAGTAGTTCGTTATATATATATATTACATTTCCACTATACTCATCGATTCATCAGTCCGTTGTCCTTGTTGCATTGCACTATAGTACTGTTCATATGGTACTGTGTATTTCGAAGCAACAACTGTATGTACTCCATATGCACGTACACAACTACACAAGCAACGACAAACAGAATGGCAGCAGAATAGTGATGGTTGATAAGCATTTGTTGGACACAGTTGCTGGTTCTCCATTGATGGAAACCCCCTCCCTGCTGGCCCAGATATATATCATAGTAGATTATGAATGTGTCGTCCCCGGTTGGCCAGTCCCCCGGCAAGAGAGAGGAGAGAATTTGCCGCTATTAGTACATAGATCATCTCTCTTGACGGTAGGTATCTATTTATACAGGTGGTTTGAGTTAATGCACGCCAATGAAAATTAACATGTGGGTTTCAACTAGTGAACCGTCTCTGTAAAAGGATGTCTACAGGCGATTCACTTAGGGAACCACTAGTGTAAATGCGCATTTACACTAAAAGATGCCCTGTATGCAGTGGACTCTTGGCGCTCCGTCGTTAGGATGCCCACAGGCGGTTCTCCTACTGTATGTAGTGGACTCTTTGCTCCGCCGTTTCCAGTACACTAAAGTTTTTTTATTCTTCATGGAAATGACACTTAGGCCTTGTTTAGATGGTGAGAGGAGAGAGATTGAAAAGTCCTGTAGCACTTCGTTTTTATTTGGTAAATATTGTCCAATCGTGGTCCAACTAGGCTCAAAAGATTCGTCTCGTGATTTACAACCAAACTATGCAATTAGTTATTTTTTTTATTTATATTTAATGCTCTTTACATGCGGCAAATCATTTGTGAGAGGAGAGAGATTGAAAAGTCCTGTAGCATTTCGTTTGTATGTGGTAAATATTGTCCAATCGTGGCCCAACTAGGCTCAAAAGATTCGTCTCGTGATTTACAACTAAACTGTGCAATTAGTTATTTTTTTATTTATATTTAATGCTCTTTATATGCGGGTATAAATTGATGTGATGGAGAGAGAGTAGAAAAACTTGTAAGTTGCAGGGTGCGCCTTACTATAGTACGAGATTGAACTGATTCAGCATGCAGCAAGCTGCACGGTAGCCTTTTGTACTCCTATATGCGTGCACAACACGTACAGTTAGGATTGTAGCTTCAATTAATTGTCTAGCTCTAGCTGTGCGCTCACATGATGCAAAAGCTTAGGTGTGCAGCTAGCTATCATTATTGTATACTCCTAGCAACGTACGCCATGCATGTAGTATAGTATTACATTGAGTTGTACTGTTTCCCCGTTTCTGAAACTGTGTCAGTTAAACTTTTTTAAGTTTAACTAATTTTATATAAAAGAGTAATAATATCTATGATATAAAATGACTATATTATAAAAATATATCATACAATTGATACTAATTTAATAACATAAATATTAATGTTTTTTCTAAAAATTTAGTTAAAGTTTAAAAAATTTGACTTAAGACAACTCTATAGATCATTTCTTTCGAAGAACGAACTGAATAGGTACCTATAATCATTTGCACCCACAAACGCAACTGATAAGAAAAAATTAAAGATGAGCACATGTTTGGATGGACTAATTAAATTAAACTTTATAGGGTGTTTGGATGGAGGGACTAAAGTCTAGTGAGTGTCACATCGAAATGTTGGAGGGATGTTGTTGGCATAAATTAAATGCATACAAGAAATAAGATTATTCGCAAACACATAAATACAATACCGTTGTAGCACTTCACCAAGATTAACCCGGTTTTAAATATCGAACCCAAAAGAAACAGTAGGGTGACGATGACTAAGTCTATAAACTTAACCCAATGCGCAATCAAGCTAGAAAATAGCAAGAATAAGAAAAATAATATAGATTATCTAGTTCTGATCTTTGTAAGCGCGGTTGTTTTATATCATATAATCACGAGCGATAACTTAATAAGATAGGAGTAGAAATCAGAGTTCTCTCCTACCAAGCACCTTTTGCTTGCCAAACCTATTAACGGGAAGTGGACTACAGAGGATTCAACGAAGCTATAATTCACCTTCATGAGCTACTACTATCCAGAAAATCAGAGGACATTCACAAGTAAACATAGCCCAAACACCACATTTACGCTACAAATACTGCTTCAATCAAGAAGTTATCAAGATCAAAGTACTCAATAAGAGTTGCAAACTAGAATAATAATATGAACAAAACACTTACTTTAATCGAAGTTGACTATCAAATAATCTTAAGATGTAAACTCGAGTGAGGGAGCTTGATCCTAAAGAATACAAAGTGATGAAGAAGCACCGATAGGTCGGAACTCCTCTATAACTCTACTCTCCAACTCTCTATCTCTAATCTCTAAACAAGAACTAGTTCTAAATTGAACTAACCTCTCTTGATTGCTAGCTTAGATCTAATAGATATGAATTAGGGTTTCTGGCTCTTCAGCTCTCCATTGATTTGGCTCTCCTCCAGGGGGTATAGGCCTATATTTATAGCCTGGTGGGATGAACATCAACCGTTGGATCAAACCGACTTAATGTAAGATCAAAATATATCCTTAAAGACGGTGGAGAGGTGCGTAGAAGCGGACAGGTGGGGCCCACCTTGGGGGCCGGGCGGCCTGATAGGTGGGGCTGGCTGGCCCCACCTAAAAAGGCTCTGCCCTCATTATGCGGTCGAGATGGCGGACTAGAGAGGGTGAATAGTTCTTTCTAAAATCTAATCGCAGCGGATGACCAAATCAAATACGGAATAAAACTATTGGTCTTACCAAGACTTCACCCCTCTATCTAAGTTCAAACACTTTACAAAGAGATCCTAGTTTGAGCCATATTGGTGTATTTTAACGCAAACAGAAAAGATCCGCAAGCGCACGGATACCGCTGTAGCTTTCACCTAAGAGTATTCCAAGGTATCAATTTCCATGAAGAACGTGAAGTGTACTAGTAACGAATCAAGAACATCTAAGGATAGAAAAGATAAATGTTTTTATGGGTAGAGAGAGATTGTCTAAGGTCAACTAGATAACTAAGGATTAGGCTTACTATACTTAACTTACTTTGGAGCAATAGTACACCTTTCCAACTCTCGAAAAGATGGGAAAGAAGTAATTGGGGAAGGCTGCCAAAAGCTCTACGAAACACCAACTCCGATGTGGTGGAATACGAAGACCAACAGAGCTGTCACCTCTGGAGGCTAACACAACTAACCGTAAGAATTGGACGCAAACTCAGATAAACACTAGTCTAGACACCACGTCTGCACTAACCATTACTACTCTAGCTATGCGCAATAACTAGAGCACTCAATATGAGCGGAGATCCTGTAAGCAAAGTAAAGTAAGAATTGCACTTAATTAAATAGAAGACTTAGCGTTATCGACAGAAGAACCTGAAGATTAATCGATGAAGAATCGTCTCCGTAGAGGTACAAAGTTGAGGAAGATCCGACGAGCTGGCTCCTCATCTACTCTTTCCTCTCCTCTCCCTATTTTCTAATAACTACTAAGAGTTGATCCATTTAAGGGACACCTCTCAGCTGATCCTCCCTCAGAGAATATGAATTAGGGTTTCTTGGATGAATGAGGGAGAGGAGTCTGGGCTGCTTTTATAATTCCACGCTATGAACCTCAGCCCTTAGATCAAACCGACTTAAGCAAGAGCCCAGATTGAAACCCTAAGGCGGTGGGAAAACCAACCTGCAAAACTGGGCCAAAACGGCCAAAATGCCAGGAGCCTTTTACATGTATGCCATTAAAAAAGATGGCAATCTCACTGAAGGACCTCAAAAGTTGAATCTATCAGCAGTGTACAAGTTCGCAAAATTTTTCTCTTCCACGCCATTCCGTCCACCTTCCGTTCGATTTTCGCCGTTTAGGAGTCCTGACGAGTGGGACCGGAGAGGTAAAATGTCCAAACTACCCTCCCCTTCTCTTATCCTTATCCTCTCTCCCTCCCCCATCTTCTTCGGTCCAAACAAGGCAGCGCTAAGGCGGGCAAAGGCACGGCGGCTCGCCAGTCAGCCGGCGGGCGCGGGCGCTTGAAGGGCGGGCGCCGCTGCGCTTCGCGCTGGAGCTTTTCGCGGCGGCGCGGCACGCGCAGCGGCGGGAGGTGGCGGGCGGCGGCGCACGGACGCGCGGCGGCGGCGTCCCTAAGGCTGGGCCATGGCGCGGCGGGCGCGGGCGCGGAAGGCGCCGCGGCTTCGCGCGGGAGCTTCGCCATATGCCGCGCGCAGCAGCCGGGCGTGAGCGGGCTGGGTGGCACGGACGCCGTACCGGGCGGCGTTGTCCCTCGCACGCGCTAGCCATGGCGCGGTGGGCGCGGGCGCGGGCGCGGAAGGCGCTGGGCTTCGCGTGGAGCTTGCCGGCGGCGCTTAGCGCCGCCGCGCAGCTGGCGAGAGCAGCGGCGGCGGGCGCGACGGACGCCAGCCGCGGCAAGGTCCCTACGCAAGGCTGGCTATGGCGGCGGGGGCAGGCCGGGTGCGGAAAGGTGCGGGCGCCGCCGTTGCGCGAGCTCGCTGGCGGGTGGGAGCAGCGGCGGCGGGTCCCTGCGCGCGTTGGCCATGGCGCGGCGGGCGCACGGACGCGCGCGGCACTGCCGCCAATCCAGCAGCGGCGCGCACGGGCGCAGCGGGGCCGGGCAGACGGGCGCGGCCGCAGCAGCCGGGCGGGCGAGGCCGCAGCGCGACGGCGCACGGCGGATAGATAGTGCGGGCCCGCGGCGGTTAAGCAACTTCCCCGAGGCGCCAAGGGCGGCGGCCGGGCAGCAGCCCGCGCCGCTTCACGGGCGGCCGGCGAAGCCTCCGCCTGCTGGGCCGGGCCCGCGGCGCGCAGCAAGTATGGCGCGCGCGGCTCGCTATGCGACGGCGCATGGCGGGCGCGGGCAGCACGGTGCACGGCTCGGCTCGCGACGGTGCACGGCGAGGTGAGGCGGCGCGCGGCGGGTTCTGGCGCGGCGCTGGCGCCGGCAAAGGGTAACGCTGCCCGCGCACGCACGGTGCGTGAGGCGCAGCAGCGGCGCGGTGTTTGCAGGCGCGGCAAGCACGGCGCGCAGCAGGACGCAGCGGCGCGGTAGCACGGCCCGCGGAGTTCGTAGGCGTGAGGTTGGGGATGGTGGTGACCGAGCTGGAACGGAAGGGAGATGGATGGCTGACAAATGGGCCCCACGTAGGGGTAAAATGGTCTTTTGACATGTCGGTTTGACATCGTTAGCACTGGAAACAGACGGAATGGCGTGGAAGAGAAAAATTTTGTGAACTTGTACACTGCTGATAAATTCAACTTTTGAGGTCCTTCAGTGAGATTGCCATCTTTTTTAATGGCATACATGTAAAAACTCGACCGCCGGTCCAGGGGTGGGACCGGCCAGTATCCCCCTGTGACAGGTGGGCCTCACCTTTCGCGGGGTGGTTTCTAGAGTCTTCTAGATCCTTCTTTTGCAGGTGTCGCTTGCAGATACGATATCTTTTCGTTCGGGACTCCAAATATAGCAAATGATATGTCTGTTTCGATCGTCTCGACGAGCCCGTCATAATGGTACATTATAATCCATTATTTGAGATACTTTTATACTGTCATATTGGTTCATTTTGAAAGCTTTTCTAGTATGTACCTGTAGAAACAATGATTCACCAAAACTTGTAGAACTTGTTAGAATCAAACCCTACAACTATAGTTTGTGATTCATTTCATGTTATTATATGCAATAGTTGATAGTTTATGATTGACATTATGGGCCGTCAACAAGTTCCCCCACACTTGCTCTTTGCTCGTCCTCGAGTAGAGTCTGATGATAAAAGTAAACATGATCATACTATCTCGAGATATAGCCAACAAAAAGGTTATTCTAAAGCATTTCTTATGTAGGTGGGATTTATGGCATTAGCTAGCATATATGCTTAGGTGGTTGAAAAGTGGAACAGCTCTTGAAGCAAAGTTATCGTTCTAAATTCTCATCTTAGCAACTTGGAGTTTTTAATGTTTTCACAAAAGAAAAAGCATAGATCATTTATACTCCTCAAATGATACTCTCAGTCGCTCAATGGTGTATGATTCCTTACCAAGGCAAGAGTGTGAAATTGCCTTTCTTCCTCAACCTACTTCTAAGGCTTATGTGGAGCTTAGGTAGGGACAAACTTGATTGCATACTTGTGTTGTATATATTGTGAAGTCAAAACCTAGATCCTAAGATCAAAATGTCATACTCTTAGATCAAATGTGCATGTGTGTGGACATTTGGTGGATTGTTGACGGTGGATAGCGTCAACTTTTTATATATCAAAAGGCATGAGAAACATATCAATATCTAGAAGGCTAGGGTTTTATCTAATAATTTCCACGAGTTTTGGTGATTTACCAATTTCTAGGGACTAATCCAGAAAACATCGAAAAGGGGTATAACTACAAAACTACACCACGGAATTATCCACAACTCAGGAATACTCCAAACCATTCTAGAAGGATCCAGAAGACACCGGAGCGAAGAGGAGGCGGAGCCACCGCCAGGTGGGGCCGGTTGTCCCCACTGCCTAGGCCGGCCGGCACCCCCCCTTTGGGGCCCACTTGTCATCTTCTGCGACCACCTTCCACCGCCTTTGAAGATCAATCTCAGCCCTACGTGAAGTCGGTTTGATCAAACGGCTATCATGCATCCCACCGGGCTATATAAACAGGGCCAGATCCCCTCCCAGAAAACTCTAATTCATTCAATACCTCATTCAAGTCATTCAAGGTTGAGCCAGTTGAAGACCAAGTCATCTAGAGCTTTAAATTCTAGTTCCTTATAGCCTTCTAGTTCATAGTTTAGCCTAGTTAGATCTAGAGTAGAGGGAGTCAAGGCGCGTCAATCGGTCTTGGATTCCGGAAGTTAACGAGAAGAGAAAAGTTCGGTATACTTCTTTCGCTCTTTTCTTTCTTATTAGGCATGGTAGATCGGAGGAGGAAAAGAGGGGGGAGGGGAAGAGCGTGTGCCCTAAGGGCGGCGGCGCACGGTGGAGGCGGCGGCAGCGGGCAAGGCAGCGGTGGTGGTGGCACAGGCGCAGGGGGAGAGGGAGAGAGAGCCCGAGAGCTGAGAGCTTGGGATAAAGAGCTTTCACCCAATTCCTTTCGTAATTGATCTGATTACAACTCCCTAATATTTATTGTAAAAGTGGACTCTAAAAGGCAAGAGATTCTTATCGGCCAGGATACTTTATTTTTACAAATTAATTTATTTTAAAAATACTTACTTAATAAATACCTAAGGTAACTTCGAAGTGGCGGCGGCGGCGGACTAAGGCAGCCAGCCGCCCCCTCCTGGGCGCGTGCGCCCCTAAGCAGGCCGCGAGGCCCGCTAGGGCGGCAGCAGGTTGCAGCGGCGCCCCCTTCTTGGGCCCAAACGGCTTCGACCGGACTGTTTATTGCGACGTTTGTCACTGTCTAAATTGGTCGTGTGATAGTAAGATATTTTAGTATTTCATGGATAAACTGCCTGATGCTTTTGTGTTGTCTTTTGTGTTATTTTCAGAACAGAACGTACGTTGGCTTTGGAGTGTTCGGCTAGCTGCTGCAGCAGCAGCACGTGAAAAGGCAACCAGCGCTAGCAGCCTGCAGCATGTTGACAGTGCATCCAGCGGTAGCAGCCTCCGTTGAGTATTTAACCAAACAATAACAATAATAATATAATCTGTTCCCTTGCAACCATTACCGCCGGCAAGGATCCCATTATTAACCTTCTTCTTCCCGTTGCAGCGCCTGAACCAAACAGCACCCACCTACATAGGTCCTAAATGAAAAATGGTATTAGAGGAGGACCGGAACGAAAAAGAGTCCCTTCCTTCCTTCCCACTAGACCCGCAACAAGCCATCCCAGGGTCAGGGTGAGAGGAGGGAAGCAGCAGGGAGGGAGGGAGGAAGACGACGGTGGTCGGGTCGGCGTCGATTCGTCGCCATCCACAGGCCGGAGCCAGGACCCTCGCCGGAATCCGCCACCCCCGCCGGAGCCAGGCCCCTCCCCTCCTACATACCACCAAGCCAAGCCAGGATTCCTCTCCCCTGCTCTGCCTACCAACCTAGGGTTTCCCCTCCCTCTCTGCCCTCGCCGGATGCGATGGCGATTCCGCCGCGGACTCCTCCCGCGCCGCCATCGTGGTCACGCTCCGTCACCGAGGCCGTGCGGGGGTCCCACCAGTTCACCGTCCGGGGCTTCTCCCTCGCCAAGGGCATGGGCCCCGGCCGCTACCTCGCCAGCGACATCTTCGCCGTCGGAGGGTACCACTGGGCCGTCTACCTCTACCCCGACGGCAAAAACGTCGAGGACAACTCCAACTACATCTCCGTTTTCGTCGCCCTCGCCTCCGACGGCATCGACGTCCGAGCCCTCTTCGAGCTCACCCTCCTCGACCAGTCCGGCCGCGGCCGCCACAAGGTTCACTCGCACTTTGACCGCCCGCTCACGGACGGACCATACACCCTCAAGTACAGGGGATCCATGTGGTATGCTCAAACCATCACGCGTCTATGCTTCCCTCACAATTTGATGACTGTACATTATTATGTGCTTGGTTTGATGATACATTGAATGAACTACAATTCCAGCTCCCTAGATGAACTGCAACTAAACTAATGTTGCCACTGTTAGTTAACCATAATAACAATCCATTGAACATGACTTTCCTCCTGTTGCAAGCTACTCTCCCTCCATTCCAAATTATAACTCATCCTGGCTTTTCTAGGTACAAAGTTTTGCTATGCATCTAATATACACTATGTCTAGATACATAGCTTCTACTATGTTTCTGGAAGGGGGGAAAAAGGCAGGTCGACTTATAATTTGGAAAACAAAAGCATTTGGATTTTCATGGTTTTGGTGTTGACAAATTGCAGCGATGGCTCAGTCTGCCATTTCCTGGCATGCAAGAAAAAGGAAGGTCCCATTTTATATTTCACATATAACTAACTAATAAATAACGCCGCTAGGTGGGATCTAGGCAACAAATAGGGTTGCCATTTTCCGGCTTGAAAGAAAAAGAAAGTCATATGTTAACTAGATACCGCAGCTACGGTTTATTCACTGCTGCTACCTGTGCAATTACTTCGTATTGTAATTCATGATGGCCCTTCTCTCCTCTCCTTATCTGTCATCTGACTGTTCTTATTATCACCTCTCATTTCAGGGGTTACAAGCGCTTCTTCAAAAGATCACTCTTGGAAGCATCTGATTTCTTAAAGAATGATTGCCTAGTGATGAACTGTACAGTAGGTGTTATCAAGAACCGTATGGAAACACCAAAGGACATACAGATTCATGTTCCACGATCAGACATGGGCCGCTGCTTCAAGGAGCTCCTAAGCCGTGGCATTGGATGTGACATAACCTTCGGCGTGCGTGACGAGAAAGTCAAGGCACACAAGCGGATTCTTGCTGCTCGCTCCCCAGTATTTAAAGCCCAGTTCTTTGGTCCTATTGGAAAGCCTGACCTGCACACGGTTGTCGTGGAGGACGTGGAACCTGTTGTCTTCAAGGTAATTGCTACATGCAGGTCACACCACTTTCCCGCATATTTCCTCTGTACTCTACTGCTCAAGGGACCTGTCTGAAGCTGTAATTTTACTTATATCCGTAAGGGATGCAAAAGCTTGGTGGATTAATTTTCTTAATGTTGATTAGGTGCTCAAACTGGAAACATTTAGAATTGTGCCTTTGCACCATTAATTAAGCATGTAATCGTTTAGAACTAATGTAAGTACGTTCTCTACAATGATGCGCCTTGGGTTCTTGCCATTTGGACATCTTACTTCAAAAACAAAACAAAAGTTGCTATGTGATTGAAGGTGTCCCCTTACTGTAATTTTATAAACCCCCCACCCCCCAAATGCAGGCAATGATGAGCTTCATTTACACTGATGAACTTCCCAGCATTCCTGAGCTAGCTGGATCTGCTTCAACGTGGACATCAACAGTAGTAATACAGCATTTATTGGCAGCAGCTGATAGATATGGACTGGACCGTCTGCGTATCCTGTGTGAATCAAAGCTATGTGATGAACTGACTCCTGAAACTGTCGCAACAACCTTAGCCCTTGCTGAACAACACCATTGTGCTGAGCTGAAGTCTGCCTGTCTAAAGTTTGCTGCTGTGCGAGAAAATTTGGGAGGTATGCCTTCTTTCTGCGTGGAACGTTATTATCTATGCTTTTGCTTGTCATACGCAGCATTGTGTGTATTCTGTTTAAAGTTCTGTGCAGTATAGGGTTATTTTTTTAGCTGTTTCAAAGAACAGAGCTAATATCTTAGGAGTAACAACAAAATAAATTTTAATCGCTCTGATGTTTTTGAAGATAATTTATGTTCATTAAAAATAAAATAACATATCGATGCATGAATCTAATTCCAATACTCTGAAAAGCATTATCAAATTCTTATATGTTTTCACATTGTAGAGTATTTATAGCATCATCAGATGACTCATATTCTTCCTCTTTTTTATTTTTTAATAAGAAAAACAATCTTTGTATGTTGGAAACAATGTTGATGTTATGCTCAAGGCCTTCAGTGAAGCATCAAGATGAATGAATCCATGCCTTTTAACCTCTATTTTTCTTCCTATTAGAAAACAGTCCCTGTTTGAAACTATTTGGAGTGCTTATAGTACAGTTCATTCCTCTGGTGCTAAAAACTCTGAGCCCCTGAAATCAGAGTACTATGGCTGATAGTGGGTATGGGTGCGTGTGCGTTACTTGGTAGCCACTCAGGTATAATTCACATTCTATGTTTGAATGGTGTGATGGGAATGGTTAATAATTCTGGTGTGATCCTTGTGATATTCAAGGAATTATTTATGAATTCGATTTCCAACATAAGAATGACCTTTTTCCTTCCTTGCTTGTCTTTTAATCACCAGTTGCTCACTTGATTCTCAATTGCTATGCTGAAATGTTGTTGGTTTATGCCTAGATAATTTTATTCTAATTGAATCAACCATGTCAACACAAATGAAGCATGTTATGATGTGTCTGCCAACCTGCTCGGTTCTTGAATCTTACCTGACTGTTTTTAAAGAATCTGCTTCCGATGAATTGATCTTCGTCTTTGAGGCAGTGGCACAGAAATACAAAGCTTCTTGCCATAGTAAGTCTTTTGGGGGGGTGGGTGGGTGTGTGGATCACTGGTTCAGTTTTACATTCAGTTATGCAGAAAGTTATTGAGCGCTCCTTGTTCTGTCACTAAGCTTCTGGTTTATGGTACTTGGTGTCAGTGTGCTTTTATTAGATGACAATTCTAGTTCTAGTCATTCAACAAGAAAATAATCATGTATCTGATGTTTAGATCCCTTATTTAGAGCCAGTGTTTCGAAGGCTTCGCCTAGGCTTCCAGGCGTACCCAGCACTCACCTGGATGCCTAGTCGTACCCAGCACTTGCCTGGACACCTAGTCGCCTTTTAAACACTGTTTAGAGTTGCCTTTCTGTTTGGTTGTAAATTTGGTCTGAAGCTCGGCCCAACCTATTGAGTTGTCATGTTTACTACAGCACATTTGTTGTTATTGTAAGTTGTGTTGTGTGCTTAATAAGTTTTCATGCTATCTTTTGCTTGGTTTATGCTTTTCTGCAGCTGTTATGGAGACCGAAGGCTTTGATTACTTGGAGGAGACATGCCCGTCCCTAATATCTGACTTGTTAGCTACTGTGGCAGTAGTGGACGAGGATCCTGCACCCCTTCATCGAAAAAGGGGAGTTTGTGGGAACGAAGTCTTGGCTCCAGTGGAAAGTGTTGAGGCTACTGAGAGGCGCACCCGGAGGAGGCTTTAGCTGGCTGGTTAGATTCAGGGTGTCAACTAATGTAGCTTTCCCTGGATCCGTATGGTATAGTGGGGGTTGGAGTCGCGTGAAGTCCACTAGCTGACACTGATTCGATTTGATTTGGACTATAGTAGCTGTGAATAATATCGTAACCTGATGATTTTGTTTTGCAGCAGCAGAAGTAAATTTTTATTAGCATGGAAAATTTATGTTTCTGGTTGTCAGTCATGTGCGGCTATGAACTGTGTCAGGCAAAATGAACGCTAACACCGCTGCAGCCTCTAACATGCCGCTGCAGAGGTTATAAGCTTAGGGGCACTAGCTGCACCACGATGCTGCCAGCATCACTATTTAAACCATTGATTGAAGGTGGTTGATTTTCTATTAATCAATGTAGTATGGGGGTATTCAAAATTTGACTACATTCAGATGTCAAAAAAATATGCTCATCTTGCACGATTGAATGTGGGGAAAAGAACTGTTCTTTCATTTTTGCTGCACACGATTGAATATGGATATAACAACATTCCAGTCTTGCTGGGATATGAAAAATACATCAATCCATTATTTTGCTGTACATTTGTACCAAGCAAAGAGAGTCAGTGTCTCGGGAACGTTTCAACGGCAGCCATGCTAGCTTCATCTCCTGCGCAGGAGATGCATCAGCGGGCACAGAATCTGCATCTGGTTGAAGCCATCCGAACCCTGCTTCAGATATAACAGATCTTGCTTGATGCACTACTCTCCATAATGGGTTGAAAACGGAAGGGAGAGGATCTTTGATTTGATGTACCTCGATGACAAAGCGAGCCCAAAGCTTGTCGGAATGATGCTCCAGCACTCCTTTCAGTATGCTCACCTTAAGGCCCTTCAACACGTGTGCCATCTCAAGGAAGACTTCATAGTCCTCGCACAACATCTGGATGAAGCAAATGACGAAACAACCTTGAATCATGCAACTACAAAATGGATGCATGCAGCGTGCCAATTTGATCAGTTACCTCAATGAGAAGATGGCCAGGCTGATTAAGCTCTTCAACTCTGAGTGGGCTGCTTTCAAGTTGCTTCTTTGTCTCATTGTGGGATTCCTTGTCTTGCAATGTATTCTGAATCTGTATCAGCGTCACGGCAAAACAGAAATTAGGCATGAGACACCTCTGCTTACCAGCAGAAGATCGAATTATTAATCATAAAACCTCATAAATAAAAGGTTAAATACTTAAATATATATATTAAACTTATTTCTGTCACAGAATCCTAGTCAAGTTTCTACAGGCAGTAAAGTAGATAAAGAATATATAGTCGGATACTCAGATGTTGAGTTTGAAAGAGTAAGATAGCCATACAGGAAAAAAGTCTAAATACCCCCGAACTATTGGCATATGTCTAACCTAGGCCCTAAACTATAAAACCAGGTATTCTACACCCTCAACTTTCGAAACCGGTGCAATTTACCCCCGGAGGCGGTTTTGGAGGGTGGTTTTGCCTACGTGGAGGTGATATTCTTTGGCTGAAGCGCCGAGGTGGACTACAGTGCCGACGTGGGACGATTGGCCAGTAGAAAAAAGTCTACATCACCCCTTCAACTATGGAGAGTGGACTACTTAACCCTCCAAACTATGAAACAGTCTATTCTACCCCCGAAACAATTTTGAACGCTAGTTTTGTTACAGTAACACATTTTTTATTTATTTTGGCTAAATCTTTGAAAAATCATAGTAAATCACAGAAAAATCATAAAATAAAAAATCTAATTTTGTTGGACTCCATATAAGTAGATCTACCCAATGAACATATAATATGATATGCGTTAGTACAAAGTTTTTATTTTATGATTTTTCTATGATTTTTTATATGTTCATTGTGTAGTCCACTTCCCCGTAAAAAAAATCATATATGTTCATTGTGTAGATCTACTCATATAGAGTCCAACAAAATTAGATTTTTTTTATTTTATGATTTTTTCTGTGATTTACTATAATTTTTCAAAGATTTAGCCAAAATAAATAAAAAAAAAAACATGTTACTGTAACAAAACTAGCGTTCAAAACTGTTTCAGGAGGTAGAATAGGCGGTTTCATAGTTTGGGGGGTTAAGTAGTCCACTCCCCATAGTTGAGGGGGTGATATAGACTTTTTTCCACTCGTCAATCGCCCACGCCAACACTAGAGTCCACCCAGCCTCCAGTCAAGAATACCACCTCCACGTAGGCAAAACCACCCTCCAAAACCGCTCTAGGGGGTAAATTGCACCGGTTTCAAAAAGTTTAGGGTGTAGAATACCCTGGTTTTATAGTTCAGGGGCCTAGGTTAGACACATGCCAATAGTTCGGGGGGTATTTAGACTTTTTCCAATGTTGTATGAAGAGAAAGTTGGTGAGGGTCTGCACAAATGTTGCATAGATTCTGTGACTCATTTATCAATACTGCTTCTTAACTGTTATAATTAAATCCAAAAAAGCTTACCTTCTCAGCTTTCTCGGATACACTTTGGAGGAACAGCATGTATGCTACGGTTTTGTCCAGTAGAGCATCGATGCTGCACTGTTTATGAAACAAGATGTAATGAATACTTACTCCTTCATTTTTGCCAAACAAACATAACTTTAAGGAGGCTCCAAATAAAAAATGTTAAAAGCTGAACCTCTGATGCATTTGGAATAAGCTCCCTCAGCCCCTTCATCCTATCTTGGATTAATTGCCTGTCTCTTGGTCTTGGTCTCTGGAGCTCAACTTTTCTGCATTTTCTTTTGATTTCAGCTGAATTCCTGCACGTATTTTCAATTAAGCATTCTTCAGGTATGGTCTTGTTGATTTCCACACTTTCATCAGTCATTGTACAACTTATGAACCCTTCATTCATGGATATAGGTGAAAGTTCTTGACCACCTGGGATATCAGAAATTGACGGTTCATCCACCCTCAATGAATGATCTTTTTTAACATGTGTTTCGCATGAATATGGAGAAGCAGTTGATTGAAAAGATTCACTGTTTGATATATGACCAATCTGGTCGATTATTGCGTCTAGTAACAATCCCGCATAATTGTTGGTTTCAAGCTGCACAAAAAAATCAACATTGTTGCCATTCACTTGAGGGAGAGCAGGGCTTGCAGGTTCTTGTTGTTTCAACCTACACTGCCACATGAAGGGCTCATGTTCTTCCCTGGACATTACCATGAGATCTCTGTGAAATTCTGAGTGAACTGAAGTATTTGAAATCATTACACCATCATTTAGAACAATAGTGCTGCCATGAGTATTCTCTTGATTCCAATGTGTCGTATCTGTCAGATAAAAGCCTTGAAATATTCATGCCCAATGGTTCCATTATCGCCCAACAGTCCATTAGGCCAACCTGTTGGACTAGTTCTGTAAGAACCTATAGTGTCTTCTAATATTGGAACTTCCAATGTACTGAAGGTATGTCTTAAACTGTGGTGATCAACATTCAATATCTGAGCAGAACTATCAATCAAGTTAACATCTGGATGATTGATTGATAGAGCTGCAGTTGGTAGCCTCAAATTATTTGAGTAGGCAGACCCAGTAGATAAAGAGGCATGAGAAACCGAAGCATCACAAAGCTTATGAAACATGTCCTTTACAAGTGCCACCAATGCTGCACTTTCGAGAACCTGAAGGGAATTTGCAAAAACATTATGAAGTAAACATACCAATTATGCAACAATGCAATGATTCAGACTCTCTAAAGCAATGCTATTCCTCACTTGATGGGAGCAGGTCAATGTAGTGAGGCAACACATCGGTTATCAAAAACTAATCATGCCAAAAACGATTATTAAACAAGTTGAGCATACCGTATCTAAAGAGCCCAGCTGCAGAACCCCGTGAGGAATCACTGGTACAACCAGAATCGTCTACAGGTAAGAAACAATGACCATGAGCTTAGTCAAGCAGTGATGTTTGCCATGCAGTTGTTCAATACAGGAAATATTTTTTTTTTAGTGAAACAGTATGGGAAGCCCCTACTGTGGTGAAATTTTGTTTATATAAGAAAAGAAAAAACAAACATGTTTCTCTTTGAGAAAATAAAAGAACTAAAGGATGGCCCAGCAAATACAGGCATAATTCTCTGTGATAACTGAAAAATATAAGTCGGTGTCGGTTACCTTGATTCCAGCTGCAAACTGAAGCTGCCAGTCTTCTTGGTACTGAAAATATGAGGGCTGAAACCAAATCATGCGATATGTATACATAACTCTAAAGTAGGTTATGGACAGCTAACTGTAAATCAACTCACCTTATGCATAGCTGTTGAAAAAGCTCATTTGCAGAAATCCAGCAATGTTGTCCTGTAAGTGCTACTTTACCAATAATCCTGACAAAATTAGAACTTGGAAATGTTACATAAATAACAGCAGAACTTGGTAAAACATATTTAGTCACAAACATATGCGTTCAACATTAACTGAACGAAACTTGGTAGTATGCAAGCATGCTTACCCTTCTCCAAGAGGGTAAAAATGGCTAGGCATTCTCATCAGTGCTGCCTCAATGGGGCAAAATGGATAGCTTTTGTTGCAGCACAAAGAAGGTATTATCTGATTCTTATGAACAGTGAGGCCATCAGATAGATCTCCCATTTGTCTGTCTTCTATAATTTTACTGACATATCCATCACCCCAAGTCAAGATCCTACAGAACATATTTACCAATTATAAAAGTGTGAGATGAAGATATACTACGGAGAGTAATTTCTCAATACCAAGTATGTGCTCATCCACGCCAACTTCTAGTATAGACTTTTCGCTAATGTTCTCATTCAGTTTCAGCCATGGCAGGTCTAGTTTGAACAATGACTTTATGTTGTCGAAAGTTACTTGAGCATACTTGAAGATCGTATGCTGGGCACTACTCTTTGGAGTTACTTTATTTTCTTTGATTTTTCATGAATACTAGTTCAATAGTTTTGTGACAGATAACAAACAAATAGACTTACCAACCATTCGTCTCGCTTTTGAATGACCAGAAGACACCATACCTCCAGAGACCATCCGAACACAGGCCTTGTAACAACTGTATGATATGTGTGCTCATCCCAGCTAAAATTTCATGCATAAAGGTACATGAATAAACTAGGAGAATTGCATATATAAGTAGCAGGAAGTAAGAAAGATCAGGAGGCTCTAGCTGCAGCGATAAGATGCTCTTCCCGCTTGCTTCCACCGCAGAGAAGCTCGCCGTTCAATTAGCTGGCCCAAGAAACCCAGAAGCACAACTCCCATAACTCTCCTAGTTCTCCTTAATGTCCCTGACTTAACCTCCTTGCAAGAATAAAATCAAGCAACTTCAGTGGCCAATCTCATTTTCAAGAGGCAACATCCTGAAAGAAGCTCCTTAAGTCTGGAGACTGAAGCTTTGAACCTGAAGGCCTGGGCAGAAGACCTGCGGGACAAATTAACTCCCAAAATTTAGAAGTTCAGAGGAAAAAGAGCAGATTGATCATCTTTTAGGCAAATCAATGAACATCTTGTGCTCTATTTATTCACAAAAAAGGGTGAACTGAAAAAGGAGGGGAAATTACTGCAAGAAAAAACAAATACTGTGATTTGCACATTATGAAATGAAAAAAAAAAAAAAGATATTAAGTGCAAGACAAAGATATGCTAGACAAGGTTCGATTGTAGCATATAAGGGTTTAATCAGACCTGAAACAAGAATATGATTGATCTGTAGAAGAAGCAGAGAATACAAGAGATCAGAGCCTAGAAGTGGTGCAACTGGCTGTGGGGAAGGCAATTGGGTCCCTGTTGGTTCCCTTATCACTGCCTGGACATGAGCTGCCTTGAGACCTTTGACTTTTCTATTAAATTGAAGGTGAGATCCCTTCTCAGTCCTCACAAGTATATAGTATAGAGGACGTCTTCTACTACAGAAAATTAACAGTACATGCAGAAAAACAAAGATTGATGAGTACTCAATAATTGGCAATGCTGACAAGACTTGAAAGGAATATTGCCAAGCTACCAGTATACCTGTTTTTCAAGGCATCCCCATTCCATGACCTCTGTGTGTGTGTGTGTGTTTGGGTGGGGTGGGGTGGGGTGGGGTGGGGGGGGGGCGGCAAGGAAAGAGAGGGGGGTACAGAAAAAAAAAAAAAAGTTAGCTGGATTCTAATCAATCTTGCAACAAGTCAACACATTTAATATTATTACATGGTCCTTCAACTTTTGTTTGTCATCACAATTGTTGGTTGAGACCAAGAGTCTACATCAATTGCATCACTATGCACTGAATACTATTAATGCACAAGACAAGTAGTGTGTGTGTCATTACCTGCTCAGTTTTTATTGGTAAAGGCACACGTATGGTAGGTGAGTTGTGAATTGTGATGATTGACTATATAATATGGTGCTCTCCTTTGGAGCATCTCTTCTCTTTCTGCCGGCATGACATAAGCTGATAAGGATCAATTGGCACAGCTTTATTAAGAGGCTTAACTGGCCAGGCAGGTCTTGGAAAACGTCAATGAACTTAAAGACTTGTTCTCCCTGTCAGCCTGGTACATGTAGTTTAATTAATTGTGTTGATCCCTACTTGTAGTTAATTCATTTGGTCCACCTCTCTCTAAAAAAAAATGATCTGTTGGTCCACTCATGCCAGAGCTACTCTAATTGTACCTAATACTGAAAGCTTTCCATAACTATAATCTGTCCTGTCTATATACAATTAGAACTTATCTCGGATGCTTTCTCAAGCAGGAAAACCTGACAAAGTAGATTGGAAGCCCATACTGATCCCTCTATTTGCAAATACAAGTTAGACTAGAATATAACGCATGTGCAGCAATATTACAGGCACAAACTAAGTGTTACTAAGATTGTTAGAGCTAGATGTCATGTAGTAAAATACCAATGAGGTTGACAGGTTGCACATAGAAAATTAAGGGGATAGCTTCACAATGAGGGTGCCCGCCATCCTTCTTTATTGAATATCTGAATGGCATTGTAAACATATGGAAGCACCAGCAGCAACAGACAGTAGGTCGTTCAGAATATTCTCACAAGCTCAGTCAGAAAAGCATAACAGCCTGCATTTAACAGATCATAGAAAGCATTTGAGAAGAAATAATTAGTCAGGACCCAATAACATGTCAGTATTGTTTATATGCCTATAGAACTTACAACAAACTTATAAATGATTTTGTCTGTCTCTGTAATTTACATAGTAACTTGGAATATGCTCCAAAATAATGTTTGAATATGTACCCCGAGTGGGATTGCATTCAAATAAGACAATAGATGTGGATGACGTTACTTCACATGAAATCTGTATGCAAGTCATAGAAAATGGAAAAATCACTCACAATTCCAAGAGCATCTCCTATGAATAACAGGAGCCTTCCAATATTGAATTCAAGCAATGAAGCACCTTTCATCAACAGCCGCATAGCCATTACTCAGACATTCAGAATGAAAAAAAATACTAGCTAAAGTTAGATACTCTACAGAGTATAATAATGATTTACTCCCTTGGTCCTGTAATATAGTGCATTTAAGCATTCAAAAGTTGTACCTAATTATAAGGGGGTTTAGGGGGACAAGAGATAGTTTTGCATTAAATTGTAGCACAAATTTGGTAGGTGTTATATAGTTACTTGCAATTTATCAACCAATCTCCATTAATCAAGCTGATGACAGCATTTGATAGGAAATAACGTTAGGGTATTTATGTCTTTTGTATTTTCTCTTAATCTGTCCTAAAATCTCTAGAATATTAGTTCCTTAAAATTACCATGAAGTTGAACTAATATGGGCCTTCATAACGCATACATAGGAAATAGCAAGGGTCTTTGTATTCATACATCTAGGATCAGATAATCTCCATATTCTGAGCAATGAGGCCCTGAAATAACAGTGCACAACAGCATCCATGAATCTGAATAACTCAACTAATAGCATAAACAGATCTTATGCTCAGGCACATCAAAACTTTATTAGCTTATTGATATGATCTTTTATGATGTTGTGAAGCAAACATATTAGATGCATCTGTCTTTCGAGCTTTTCTAGTTAATTTATTATCTCTCACTCCTTCATGAAGAACTTCATAGGTAGGGTAACTAATGTGACCCTTCTTCATCAATTCCTCAACAAGTATCTTTGGTGCAGCTATGTCCTTCTTATCAGTACTCAAGATGGTATCAACAACTTCAGGAACAACTCCTATCCTCACCATAATGTGAATAATAGCAACAGCTTCAGAAACCCGATGATTCATTGCAAGTGAATTTAATACGCGGCCAAAAGTAGCCATAGATGGAACAAAGCCCTTGCTTACCATTTCTGCCAGATACACATACGCACGGTCGACATTTGCAGCCTTGCACGACCCATCAACTAGAACACGATAAGTATACAAATCAGGTTTACATCCTCTGCTGATCATTTCACCAAAAATCTTTTCAGCCATTTGCATATTCAGCTTGCTAGAATATGCCCCAATCAGGATGTTGAAAGTGTCAGCTGTTGCAGAATACCCTTTCTCATCCAACTTCTGAAAGAGTAGGTATGCTCCATCAAGATCACCATTCCTGCAGAATCCATGAATCAGAGTGTTGAAACTAATTGCATCAGGAACTAACCCATCTTGACTCATCCTGACTATCACCCCAGACGCCTCTTCCAGTTGATTAATCTTGCAAAAAATTTTCTATCAGTATGTTGTAAGTAATAGCATTTGGTCGGCATCCTTTAAGGATCATCTCTTTGAATGTTTCATTGACTTCCTTGGCTTTGCCAGCTTTGCAGAGACCATTCAAAACCGAGTTGTACGTGATAGCATCAGGGGCAATGCCATACGTCCACATCCTTTCAACAAGCTGAAGTGCACTGTCCAGCTTCAATCTCTTGCAGTAGCCATCAATCAATGTGTTGAAGGTGAAGACATCTGGAAGGTATCCTTTCACAATGGCATCATTCATCACAACTTCCGCATCTGAAATATTTCCCATTTTGCATAGGCCATTGATGACAATATTGTATGTCCAAATGTCAGGATGGCAGCCATCCTCGACCATCTCATTCATGACCTGCAAGGCATGCAAGATCAGGCCCTGGCGACAGAGCCCCTTGACAAGAGAGTTGTAGACGATAAGGTCAGGCTTCAGATCTTTTGCCTGTGCCTCATTGAAGAGCTCCAGGGCCCTCTCGACATCACCCTCAGCACAGAGTCCATTGATCAGTGAGCAATATGTGACCCGGTCCGGTACAAAACCTTTAAAGACAGCATCTTTCAGAAGCTCAGTAGCTTCCTGCAGCATGCCCCTTTTGCAGTAGCCATCAATGATGGTGTTGTAGGTGAAATCATCTGGTACGCAGCCCTGATTCATCATCCTACGAAGGTATTGTGCAGCTTCCTGGACCTTGGAGCCCTTGCAAAGGCCACGCATCAATGTGTTGTAAGTGACAACATCTGGCACAATGTAGGCATCCATCCTTTCCACTAGCGCAACAGCCTCTTCCAACCTGCCGCCTTCACAGAGGCCACGGATCCAAATGTTGCAAGTGAACTTGTTGGCTGACATGCCACGCTTGAGGACTTTGGCCAGAAGTGCCCCCGACTCCATGATATCCCCTTTCTGGCAGAGAGCGTGCAGAACATTGTTGAAAGTGGCAACGTCAGGGGGAAGACACCCCTGCCGAGCATTTCGTCGAACAGGTGACGTGCATCGTAACCGTGACCGTCGGTGTAGAGACCCCGCACGACCGTGCAGTAGGCGAGCGGTTTGGCATCACAGCCACGCTCCAGCAAGCTGCGCAGCAGGCGCAGGGCGACGTGAGGGCGACCGGTGAGGCAGAAGGACTTGAGGCGGACGGTGTGGGTGCGGGCGTCGGGCGCAACGCCGGCAGCTAGCATCCTGACGTAGACCTTGTGAGCTTGGTCGTGGTAGGCGGCGTTGACGAGGGCGTCCATGATGGCGTTATAGGCTGGGGCGGCGGGCGGGCAGGCGAAGAGGTCCATGCGCTCGAAGGCGTCGACGGCGGCACGGAGGCGACCGGCGCGGGCGTAGGCTTGAATGGAGGCGACGTAGAGCGGTTGGAGGGAGTCTGGGGCGAGGTGGGAGCGCGCGGAGGCGAGGGCGGCGTCGACGTCGTCGAGGCGGCCGGCAGAGACGAGGTCGCGGATGAGCGCGCGGTAGCCGGGGAGCGTGGAGGCGGTGAGTTCTGAAGAGGGTGCCGCGTGAGGGCGGTGGGTGACTACGGAGGCTACATCGGCGGCGGCGGCGGCTAGTGCTAGCGGCGGCGGCCGCGGCGGCATCGCATTCGCGGCGCGGCGGCGGGAAGGAGAAGAAGAGAGACTCCATGCGTAATACACAAGGAGGAGGGAGGGTTATTTTGCAAAACGTCCATGATCCATTTGGGCTAAGTGTGCTGGGTCGCATCGAATGGCATTGCATTTTCAGTGGGCCGGCTCGGCAAGCCAATTGGGTCCCTATTGGGCTCCTCTAAGGAAATTGGATGTTTGCCACTTGAGTCAGTCAGTGCGTATGACTAAAGATTCATTATCTATGTATAGTACAATTACATGAGATTACTTCATCAATCCATGAAACTAACCAAACACATTCTTTTTAGACCAGTATATATACATTTAATCTGTATCCACTCATGCAGGATATGCGATGTAGGGTTGTGATTTTGTGAAAGCAATCGAACACAAACACTCACACATATTGGTTGGAAAAAGACCTCCTCGTGTGGAAGAGCTGACAAGCTCAAGACGTTCGGCAAGGAAGTTCAAACAGTGCACTACAGGGGCATAAAGGCGGTGATGATGAAGCAGGCATTCCACATATGGATTGAGGTTGGATATATGACCATTCAAACAATATCTTACTTGGACCTTATTTGGTTTCCACCTTGAGCATCACATCTGTGTCAAGCATCAACACTAGACGCTTGATTTGAGTGGGATGTTGAGCTCCTTAAGCCAAGTCTTCGAAATAAACATGCCCTTGAAGAATGTGAGAATGAAATCATGGGTGAGATCATGGCCCCGTATTACTATGATTCGGGTCTCGTCCTTTGGCGGGCATGGCCATTACCTAAAATTCTTCACACTCTCCATTTTAAATTATAAGATATTTTAAATTTTCTAGATACGTAGACTTAGATAAACATCTAATAGTTTGAGACGAATAGAGTAATTTACAGGCTATTTTGAGAAATTAGTAGTAGAAAGAAATGGAATGGATTGGAGTTAATCGAACTTTACATACTGTTCTTTCATTTTATTTTGTATAAGGTGTGCACATAACACGTAAGATTTAAACTTTGTTATTCTTTGACTATTGACTAATACTCAATCTAAAAAACTTTCCTCTCACTCATTTGAGATTGTTGGATTTATATTTGCAATCAATTTGACATCACGTGTGAAATTTATGGGCATGAACATTTATATAGATGTATATCTATTCACGGACGAGGAAGATTTCCAAATAAATCAACATTTTGAACTGCGTCTTTGAATCTATGAGCAGACAAGAGACAATAGGAGGCGAACTGAAATATCTTAGTAGTTAGAGGAAAAGAAAGCAAAAAACGATTCCCATAGAGCGAAAGGGAGCACCTAGACCGTGAAAACAGAGGACAACGCCCTAATAACGAGAAAAGAAGGCGAGGGGGGTCCGGCCCGGCTACGTGAAAACGGCTCTGTCTCCGCCCCTGCGGCGCCGCCCGCCCCTTGGCGGCCGTCGCCGCCTGACCCCTGTTCCTCTCGCCTCCGGCCTCCGCCGGTGGAGAGGAGGAACGGGGTCCATCGTTTTAGTCGATCTATCTCTTGTTTCGTAGAGTCCGAGTCGAGTCTATCTAGGTCTAGGGTTTGCTCGCCGTCGATGTTCGACGACGGAGTTAGGTTTTTGGGAGGAGTGCGGCTCCTTTGTGGCTTGTTTTTTCTGGTGACGCCCGGCGATGCGAAGCGGCGGCGGCCTTGTGAATAATTTCTTCCGGCATCTTCCATTCTCCGATGGCGATCTACTCCGACATCAACGGAGAGAAATTTGGGGAGACACGTCGAGTCGAGGGTCGGCGCATCGTTGTCTTCTTCGGTGATGATGGTGTTGACCCCGTTAATCTTGAGGAAGATGTTCTTTGGTGAAAATCTGAGCTTTGCTCGGGTTGCGGCGATGGAATCGAAGGATGCGTCGTGGAGTGCGGGAGTTGGCCGATGCGTCTAGGAGGCGTGTCGGTGATTCGCCTAGAAGTAAGTCCTCCTCTCTGCGGCCTCCCCCTTGTGGAGTTTGTCTCGGTGCCCGGCGATGATCGGGAAGCGGCTTCGATGGCGGTGACGAACAGATCTCGAAGGCTTCGAGGAAGGCGAGCGAAGTTTTGAACTTCTTTGTAATTTTTCTTTTCTTTGAAGTCCTGTTTGTAAAAAAGGCCGGTATAATGAGCTAAGATCAATACATGTTCCTTTAAAAAAGACCGCTGTGAGAGAGCAATACATTGGATTGTGGTACCACGTCAGGCCAAACTAAATCACGTCTTTCTTATAATAAAAGAAGAAAGGGAGGGAGTTAGCAAATTGGCTGCTAGCTAGTGTCATCTATCTCAGTAGTAGCGTGTAGTGGCAAGTACGGTACGGTTAGCTCACCAAACGATGGTGGATAGGTGAACGCTGCCATCTCTGGTAACCATGCATGATTTATAGCCATCATCGCCCACAGCTGTGTGGGAACGAAGGCCCAAAGCAGCCAACAGTAGAGAAGACAGGTCGATTCGTGCATGTAACCAACACATGCCATTATATAGTACAGTATATGCATGATCGATCGACGATATGATGCATGGGTTCTGAAATTAAAGATGGTGAATAATGTATGGTCAGTCAGTAGTACTTGAGTGTGTATGGCTACTTAGCTAGTGCACCATAACTAACCAACCAACTTTTGGGTTACCCTAATAACAGTCCCTTTCATTCACAACAGCAGTTATATAGTATATATATGTCCAGCATCCAGCAACAAGTCTTATATTTAGCTATTGTGATCTCTCACGCCGAGATAGACAGACAGGGAACAGCTAAAAGCCGATCCAATGACAGTAAAATATCAATTAATCACTGAACTAATGAACTTTTTCAATTTTAATAATAGTCCTAATAACGAGTTGGGGTATGCTTGGTTACCTGGAAGGGAAGAGTCAACCAGTCACAGTTTTTTTTTTTTTTTTTTTTTTTTTGGGTTAACACTGAGTCACTGCCACATATATGCCCAGTGACTGAATGACGAACTGCAAAGGCAGCGCATCATCCATCCCACGCCTTGTTCAGTTGGAGGAGAGAGAGTGAAATTCGCAACTGTAACACTTTCGTTTGTATGTGGCAAATATTGTCTAATCGTGGTCCAACTAGGTTCAAAAGATTCGTCTCGTGATTTACAACCAAACTGTGCAATTAGTTATTTTTTTACTTACATTTAGTACTCCATACATGCGGGTAAAAACTTGATGTGATGGAGAGAGAGTGAAAAAAGTTGCAAAGAGAACAAGGCCCCATGGATCCAAGAGTACCCACCGGAGATGTTAGCTGGAATCTGCTGCTGGCGGTAACAACATGATGGGTTTTAATATATACTAGTATAATCATTTGATCAGTGTCGTATTGGCTCACAGGCTAGCTGTTAATTAATAACACGATATTAATTAGTTGCAAATGTTTGCAGGAAGCATCACTGTTCACCGACAAGAGCTGAGGACGACCAGCAGAGCAGCAGCTATATATATATATATATATATGTAAGTAGATAGATCACAGAGAGTTTAAGCATGCTGCAATGCATCCTTGTTGTCGGTGTTGCATTGCAAGCCAAAGAAAAAGCAGAAACACGCTGAGGAGTTAGCGCTCGAGTGTTAAGCATCACCTGCTCTGCTGCTGCTGCTGCTGCAGGGAATTCTGCTATATGCTCTCAATTCTGAAGGCAGGGCACCACCACACCCAGCAATCGAATTCGAATGGCTCGGCTCCCATGTACTTGTAATCTCCATCTCGCCATCGCCTTGTCCTTGTGCTTGCTCCACCTCATAAACTACTCGTTGCTGGCTGACGCTGCCATTGTTGAGCACACCTTCCATGTATGTAATCTACTATACTCTCTCCTCCTTTTTCTTTTAATGTATATATGTATGTATGTAGTCGAGACAGCTATCTCTTCTATCTATCTGGTTTTGTTGAATAATCGTATCGTATTCATTTACGTACAAAGCTAGCCCTACACATGACATGAATACGTACGTACGTACAGGTGGGGAACCTGAGCGTGCAGCGGCTGGGGCAGAGCCAGGTGATCACCGCGGTGAACGGGCAGTTCCCAGGCCCCAAGATCGAGGCCCGCGACGGCGACACGGTGGTGGTGCACGTCGTCAACCTCTCCCCCTACAACCTCAGCATCCACTGGCACGGCATCCTGCAGCGCCTCTCCTGCTGGGCGGACGGGCCCAGCATGGTGTCGCAGTGCCCCATCCGCCCCGCCGGCGGCACCTACACCTACCGCTTCAACGTCACCGAACAGGAGGGCACGCTGTGGTGGCACGCGCACGCCTCCTTCCTCCGCGCCACCGTCTACGGCGCGCTCATCCTCCGCCCCAAGGCGCCGCGAGGCAGGTACCCGTTCCCGAGGCCACACGGCGAGGCCACCATCCTCCTCGGCGAGTGGTGGAACGCAAGCGTCGTCGACGTCGAGAGGCAGACACTCCTCACGGGAGCAGGGCCAAACAACTCGGTCGCGCTAACAATCAACGGACTCATTGGTGGTGGTGGTGATCATGGTGGTGGTGGTGGTGGTGGTGACGGCTGCGGTGGCGGCGGTGGCGGCGCTGCTGCTGCTGAGCACGAGCAGCTCACCGTGGCTCCCGGCCGCACGTACCTTCTCCGCATCATCAACGCCGCGCTCAACTACCAGCTCTTCTTCAAGGTCGCCAACCACTCCTTCACCGTCGTCGCCGCCGACGCCTGCTACACCGACCCCTACCACACCGACGTCATCGTCATCGCGCCGGGCCAGACGGTGGACGCGCTCATGCGCGCCGACGCGCACCCGGGCCGCCGCTACTACATGGCCGCACAGGTGTACCAGAGCCTCGCCAACGCCACCTACAGCGCCACCACCACGGCGCTCCTCACCTACCAGCAGGAGCAGGAGCAGGAGCAGGAGGAGCAGCCGCCGCTGATGCCGACCATGCCGGCGTTCAACGACAGCGCCACCGCCCAGAGCTTCTACGCGGGCCTCACCGGGCTGCTGCGGCACGGCGCGCCGACGGTGCCGCTGCACGTGGACACGCGGATGCTGGTCACGTTCGGCCTGGGCGTCACGCCGTGCGCGCCGGCGCAGACGCTCTGCAACCGGACGCTGGGCTCCGTGGCGGGCAGCATGAACAACGTCTCCTTCCAGTTCCCCTCGGCGATGTCGCTGCTGGAGGCGCACATGCGGCGGGGCGCGCCGGACGGCGTGTACACGCGCGACTTCCCCGACCGGCCGCCGGCGATGTTCGACTTCACCGGCGACGCCACGACGGCCAACCGGTCGCTCATGTTCACGTCCAAGGGCACCAAGGTGAGGAGGCTGCGGTACAACGAGACGGTGGAGCTGGTGCTGCAGAACACGGCCACCCTGGGCTCCGAGAACCACCCGCTGCACCTCCACGGCTTCAACTTCTTCGTGCTGGCGCAGGGCACCGGCAACTTCAACGCGCACAGGCACGTCCGCAAGTACAACCTCGTCAACCCGCAGCAGCGCAACACCGTCGCCGTCCCCAGCGGCGGCTGGGCCGTCATCCGCTTCACCGCCGACAACCCAGGCGTCTGGATCATGCACTGCCACCTGGACGCACATCTGCCCTTCGGCTTGGCCATGGCGTTCGAGGTGGACGACGGCCCCACACCCGACACCGTACTCCCGCCGCCGCCACCAGACTACCCCCGGTGCTAGTGCTACTACTACTACTAGCAATCACCATTCAGAGTCAGAAAAGACTGCCGTGACGGAGATCAATTTTCAGGAGGAACAAACTCTGCTTCATCCATTCTTTCATATTACCTTATCTGTTCAATTCAATTCTCAGTGCCTTAGTTGATTTTACTGTATTGCAAATTGCAGCAAGCTATACAGATCCTCCTCCCAAGGCACTTTATTTGGCGTCTGCTAAGAGAGCAAACAACTTCTGAATAACAACACCTTAACAAGGCACGAAACAATGGCTTGGGCCAAACAGCTAGTACTCAATAGACAGGAACAATCTGTGAGCAGCAAACTTCTGATAACTAAGTAGCCATGCGACATTAGCCTTTACATCATGAACATAAAATGCTAACAGACACAGCAAAACAACATAACATTACAATCATGCTACAGTAAGCAGATGCACCACTTCGTCCTTTTGGTGCTCAGAATGCCCTCAGTGCAGGGCAGCCGCCAGTTGGTCACTCACAACTACTGTCATGGATTATCAGACCATCTAGGGAATGTCGGTTAGTCAAGTGCTGTTGCACCTGATTTGGTGATCTGAAATTCTACCTGCTGTTCTAAGAAGCTGCCCGGCCCTTAACTGCAATGAAATAACCGATACATAATTAACAATCAATCACAATGGATTCATAGAAGCAGGAGAAGCACAAGTCACATGAATACATACCAGGGCTAACAATCTTTATCCTCTTTGTAATAGCCCTGACAGAAGTAACAGAGGTTGCTCCTGCTTGGGAAAGGGATTAGTCAGTATAGCAAAAAAAAATGATGATACGAATAAGACGGCAAAGAAAGGAAACAGCCGATTGCCATTGGAGGATCTTATTAGAGCAAGGTCAAAACCTTGTGGATTCAAATCTTCTGCAGAATCTGATGCCAGTGGCTTCACTGAATCAGGTAGAACAGGGTCCGCTGCCATATGACCACTAGCAGCAACAGGCTCTAGCCTACATTTGTTCAACATGCAGCAACAAGGAACACATCTTAGCATGCATAGTTTCGCAAACACTAAAAATCATAAGACAAAACTGACAGAAAAAAAATTAAAACAAAGTATGCTATACCTTTGAACTTCAGCACTACTTGTGGAAGGGTTCAGAGGACCTTCGTTGTCAAGATCAAAGTCAAGCAGGAGCTCAGAAAAAGAAAATGTACCATCACATATATCAAAGTTTGTGAAATCGATGTCAAAGTCATATTGCTTGTCTTCGTCAGGGGAGGTAGAGACCTTGTCACAAATCTGCTCACTGGGACCTGGCTCGGTAGAATCGAAGTCCAACTTGCGGGTGGTTGGTTTCAAGGGGGAGTTGCGGGTGGTTGGTTTCAAGGGGGAGCTGACATGGTAGCTCCTCTCAACAGCATAATACGCGCTCCCTTTGAGAGGACTGACGATGAGAGTCTTGGAAGAAGAAACTATAGAGCACTGGGAGGAGCCAATTTCCTGTTGGGAATGAGCGTTTGCAACGGCAGGCACTGGAGTTGCGGATGGATAAGCAGCAGGCTGATGTTGTATGGGATTGCTTTGTTGCGGCGTATAAGGAGAAGAATGGGCCGGGGGTGGAAGTGGCCTGAATAAGCTCTTTGCAACAGATGAAGCTTGGAGTGGAAGCTTTGCCATAGCTGAATGTTGAGCAGAAGTTGGTTGTGCAGCGGAACCCATGTTCTTCTGACCATTCGACGGTTGAGAGGCTGCAGTTACAGCTCTACCTGGCATTAGGAAGTAAGAATGTTAGCACAAACAAATCTGCAGAATGCAATGCTTTTTTTTTTTTTCTTCCCAAAAGGTGAACAATGGTACAGGGAATCCCAATTATTTAAGAAACCGCAAAGGAAAGATTGTTAGGATTATTATTAACAAATGTGCAGCTTGAAATTGTAGGAGAGAAATGATCAACTGGACAGTTGTATTGATCGTATACAGTGTACATTTATAGAGTACAATGGCCCTTGGCCATGGACGCACGCACGCACTACACACTGGAGTGGATGAACGCAGGCCACGGACGGGTGGGCGCCGTGAAGACCGGGTGCGCGTGTGCGCGCGGCTGAGCGCGCTCTGCGGAAGCGGCGAGTGCGCGAGTGCCGTTCTGTTGATGACGCGAGATAGCCGGGCGAGCTCTAGCCGTTGGAGACGTGAGAGAGGTTGATCCGCTGACACCCCCCCTCAGTCTTGACGTCGCCGGTCGTGACGGAGAGACTGTCTCTGAAGTCGAAGAAGAGCGCCGAAGGAAGCCCTTTGGTGAACACATCCGCGAGTTGCCGTGCACTGGGAACATGCAGGACGCGGAGTTCGCCGAGTGCGACCTTCTCCCTGACGAAGTGAATGTCAAGCTCGATGTGCTTGGTGCGCCGGTGGTGAACTGGGTTGCGAGACATGTAGACCGAGGAGATGTTGTCGCAGAACGCGATCGTCGCGGTGAGCACCGGGCATAGCAGTTCGCCGAGGAGCTGTCGGAGCCACGAGCATTCGGAGACGGCATTGGCGATGGCGCGGTACTCCGCCTCGGCACTCGACCTCGACACCGTGGTTTGACGTTTTGACGACCACGATATGAGGGATGAGCCGAGGAAGACACAGAATCCTGACGTCGAGCGGCGCGTGTCCGGGCAACCGGCCCAGTCGGCGTCCGAGTAGGCGGAGATAGTCGGCGTCGTGATGGCGCGCAGCTGAACACCAAGGGGAATGGTGCCTTTGACATACCGTAGTATGCGTTTCAGCATCGTCAGGTGCACATCCCGCGGCGCATGCATGTGTAGGCAGACTTGTTGGACGGCGTAGGCGATGTCTGGTCGCGTGATCGTCAGGTATTGGAGCGCGCCGGCGAGGCTCCTGAAGGAAGTGGCGTCGGCGATGAGGGTGCCCTCAGTTGCTGAGGCCTTCGGCTTCGTGTCAGCTGGCGTGGCTACTGGTTTACAGTTGGCCATGCCTGCGCGCTCAAGAAGCTCCTCAGCATACTGAGCCTGCGAGAGAAAGAAGCCGGTGGAGGTGCGACGGACGTTGATGCCGAGGAAGTGGTGTACGGGCCCCATGTCCTTGACAGCGAAGACGTCATGTAGGCGCCTGATGATGTGCCGAAGGAGCTCAGGCGTAGAGGCGGACAGGATCATGTCGTCGACATAGAGCAGCAAGTACGCCGTGGCGCCGTGCTTGTGGTAGACGAACAGGGACGTATCGGCCCTGGACTGCACAAATCCGAGGGACGTGACGTGCGCGACGAAGCGGTCGAACCATGCTCGTGGAGCTTGACGGAGGCCGTAGAGAGAACGTGTCAGAAGACAGACATCGTTCGGCCGTGCTGGATCAGCAAAGCCGGTGGGTTGCTGGCTGTAGACTTGTTCACGCAGATTGCCGTGCAGGAAGGCGTTGGAGACGTCGAGCTGGTGAGCCGACCAGCCCTTGCTAGCGATGAGCGTGAGGACGGTTCGTATGGTGGCCGGCTTGATCACCGGCGAGAATGTCTCCCCGAAGTCGAGGCCGGGCCGCTGATGGAACCCACGCACGACCCACCGAGCCTTGTAGCGCTCGAGTGTGCCGTCGGGCTTCATCTTATGCTTGAACACCCACTTTCCAGTGATCACCCGTGCTCCCGGAGGTCGCGGCACGAGGGACCACGTCTTGTTGGCCTGTAAAGCATCAAACTCGACTTTCATCGCAGCATACCAGTGAGGGTCTTTGATGGCAGAGCGGACGCTGCGAGGAATCGGCGAGATGACGTCGTGATCGTTGGCCGCCAGTGCATACTTGGGGTTCGGCTTGTAGATCCCTGCACGGGCGCGAGTGACCATAGAATGACCGGTCGGCGCGGCGGTGGTCGATGGCACGGCAGAAGAGTTCGACGTCGTGGTGGACGAGGTCGACGTCGCGGCTGGCGAGAGCACAGGTTCGGCGTCCGAGGAGCCCGTGTGCCCCGGAGGTGGTGAAGAAGTGTTGGCGATGTCCGCTGCTGGTGCGCCGCCTGGGCGCACAGTCCGGGCGCGCTTGGGGTGAGCTGTCAGCTCGTCGACGAGGCGGGCAGGGGACCGCACCGTCGGACCGAGGCACGGCGCATCGTCGTCGTCAGGGCGGCGGCGGGCGAGCGCGGCGCACGGGGTGCAGACGGAGAGTCGGAGACGCTGCGGGACGGCTCGGTGTGGCGGAAGGGGAAGACGGCCTCGTCGAAGACGACGTGTCGCGAGGTGATGACGCGGCCAGTGGCGATGTCGTAACACCGGTAGCCGCGGTGATCCGCCGGGTAGCCGATGAAGACGCATGTCGTCGATCGCGCGGCGAGCTTGTGTGGTGTGGTTGCTGTCATGTTGGGGAAGCAGCGACAACCAAACACGCGCAGCTCGTCATAGGATGGTGGAACGCCGAAGAGCATGGCGTAGGGCGTCGTGTTGTCGGTGGCGCGGCACGGCCGGCGGTTGATCAAGTACGTCGCCGTGGCAAGTGCTTCAGCCCAGAAAGCCTGCGGAGCTGCACTGTGAACTAACATGGTGCGTAAACAGTCATTAACAGTTCGTAGAATCCTCTCGGCTTTCCCGTTTTGCTGTGAAGTATAGGGGCAAGAGAGTCGCAGTTGGATCCCAAGAGAGGAGAGAAGAAGGCGCATGGCGGTGGAATCATATTCCCGGCCATTGTCTGTCTGGAAAGCTAGAATGGGGAGCTGGAATTGTGTGTGGACATATGAGATGAACGCTCGGATGGTTTGGAACACGTCAGATTTGTTGCGCAGAGGAACAGTCCATAAGTAATGGGTATAGTCATCTAGAAACACAACATAGTACTTGTATCCAGAATGACTAAAAACGGGAGAGGTCCAAACATCAGAGTGCACAATTTGGAAAGGGAAAAATGATTGTGACACTGAATCATTAAAAGGTAAACGTGTATGCTTGCCCAAGCGACAAGATGAGCATGAATGAACATCAGCTTTATTACATTGAAAGGGAAAAGATTGTAAAATTTGAGAGGTAACTGGGTGTCCGGGGTGTCCCAGCCGCTGATGCCACAAGGAGGTCGCCGAGGATGCAGTGAGAGCTTGATGGTGAGGAAGCCGAAGTGGATAGAGGTCACCGCGGCTCTCACATCGGAGCATCTCCGCCCTGGAAGGAAGATCCTTGATAGAGAAACCAGATGGGTCAAATTCAATAGATACATTATTGTCACGTGTAAGACGGCGAACAGAAATCAAATTTTTGATTAGCGATGGAGAAACAAGAACATCATTTAAACGAAGTTGGGAAGTGGCAGTAGGAATGAATGTTTGTGCTCGTTGAGTGACAGGCAGCTGAGCACCATTACCTACTGTGATAGAGGAAGAGAAAGGACGAAGGGCTGAAGGTGGAAAGTTACCAGGCGATGAAGACATGTGCGACGTCGCGCCGGTGTCAAAATACCAGTCGGACGCGCTCTGTGGGGGCTGCTGAGTGCCCACGGACTGGAGGGCGGTGTAGAGGGCGCTGTTGTTGAAGACGTCACCAGATGTGGGGGACGGCTGGTGGTAGGCCGCCATCGCCTGCTGCGGCTGGAACGGCGGCCGTGGCCCGAGAACGCCGGCACCAGGAGCACGGAAAGGCATTTGCCATGCCTGCACCATGCCTTGCCACGGGTGGTAGCCGGCGGTCCATGGCGTGGACGAAGTGCTGGAGGAGTTGGCGTTGTTGTTGGAACGAGAGCCGCCGCCAGCATTGTTCCGACCGCCACCGTTCCCGCGACGACGATCGTAGCGGTTGTTGGAGCGGTTGCCGCCGCCGTTGCCGTTCCCGGTGTTGCCGGATCCGGAGCGGGTGTTGTTGAAGCGCGGGGCAGGAGATCCGGAGGAGGCGTCCTTGGTGCCAGAGGACGAGGAGGAGGAGCCGCCATTGGTGGCGCCATGAGACGCGGTCAGGGCCTGACCCGCCTCAACGGTGGCGTCGTGGTCGAAGCTGAGTTCCTCGAGGAGGAGGAAGGAGCGGGCGCTCTGGAATGTGTGCGGCGGCGACTTCGACGTGATCACCGGCTTGACGTAGCGGTACTTGGGGTTGAGGCCGCGGAGAAGATTGAGCACTTGGCTCGGCTCGGAGACGGGGTGGCCGATGTCACGCAGTTGATCGGCGATCCGCTTGAGCTTGGTGCAGTAGGCGTTGATGGACATGTCCCCTTGCACCAGGGAACGGAGCTCGGCTTCCAGGTACACGGCGCGCTGCATCTCGTTGTCCTGGAAGAGGTTCTCCACGGCATGCCAGAGGGTGAAGGCGTCATAGCGATCACGGCTGACGATGTCGAAGACGCCTTTGTTCACGGTGGCGAGGATCCAGTTGATGACGCAGGAGTCCACCATGCGCCACTCGCCATCGCGCTCGTCGTCAGGGGTCGTCGAGCGGACGTGGCTCTTGATGCCGAACTTGCCGAGGGTGGAGTCGAAGAAGTGGCGCCACTGACCGAAGTTGCCCTCCTCCATGTCGAGGATGACGGGGACGTGGTGGCGAATGGAAAGACCCTGAATCTGCGACGCAGAGACGGGAACAGTGTCGTAGCCATCGTCGGAGGAGTCGGAGTGGACGGAGGAGGGAGCCATGGGTGCGGAAGAGGAGGCAAAGGGGTTCTGGAGGATCGAAGAGGAGGCTGATACCATGTAGGAGAGAAATGATCAACTGGACAGTTGTATTGATCGTATACAGTGTACATTTATAGAGTACAATGGCCCTTGGCCATGGACGCACGCACGCACTACACACTGGAGTGGATGAACGCAGGCCACGGACGGGTGGGCGCCGTGAAGACCGGGTGCGCGTGTGCGCGCGGCTGAGCGCGCTCTGCGGAAGCGGCGAGTGCGCGAGTGCCGTTCTGTTGATGACGCGAGATAGCCGGGCGAGCTCTAGCCGTTGGAGACGTGAGAGAGGTTGATCCGCTGACAGAAATAACAGAGAAGCACAAGTAGTAATGCTCAATTATCACTGATTCGTTCACTTGTCAATGACACAGATACATACACAGTACAGCTTCATGCTGTATGAAGAAGCTGGAGCACAGAAAGCGAACCTTTTGCATTGGTGGTTGTAGCAGGAGCAATGCAGGATCTCTTGGAGGATGAAGCTGTGGTCTTCCCTGAAGACTTGGAAGGCTTCCTCTTTTTACTAGTGGGCAGAGAGGTGGGAGTTGGGTTGGACAGATCTGAGGAGGAGCTGTGGACAAGGACCGCGGTGGATGTGGATGCATGAGCGTAGTGATGAATGACAGGCGAAGCATGTCCGGCGGTGCCTGCAGCAGCAGCAGCAGTAGGGAATGAAGAGCAGTATTTTTTTTTTTAATATGTAAGTATATATACAGTAAGTAGTACTGAAAAAAAAAATACTCGTAATAAAGCAGAAAAATAAGAAATCAAAGGCATGACGACAATGTGGAAGTGGAACAGGTGAGGTGGGGGGCAATCGCAGCAATACTAGCATACCTTGGGATTGGGACGGAGGCGAGGACGAATTGGGCGCGAAGAAGAAGGGCGGCGATGAGGGGTGGGCACCGGTGGGCGGGGGAAGGGGAGGCATCGTCATCACCACCGGTGGCGGCGGAACAGGCCCAGGCGTGGAGGAGGAGGCGTAGTAGGTGGAGACGATGGAGTGCATTGCTTGCATTGCAGATTCGATGGCGATGCGGGACTCCTTGATGGCGATGTATTCGTCGAGGATGTTTTGGAGCGGGATGGGGCGCTTGTTCCTGTACTTGGTGGGGCTGTAGATGTGCTTGGCGTCGGCGCGGAAGGCGGCGAGCGCGGCGCTGAAGCCGTTGTCGGCGAGGTAGCAGTCGACGAGGAAGGCGACCTCCTGAGGGGTGATCTTCTTCTTCGTCTTGCTGTTGGCGGAAGAGTCGGGGGGAGTGGCGGGCTTGGGCGGCGGCGGCGGCGGCGCCATGGCTAGCTGACGGTGGAAGGAAGAGTGGTGTTGAGTTGGATTGGATTGGATCTGCAAGCAAGATGGAGGGAGGGAGGTTGCGGGCGGGCGGGGCGGGATGGGATTCAAGGATTGGGGATCTCGTCTTTCTGACTGACTGAGTAGTCTCTGAAGCAAGCAGATGGCGGGCGGCAGGAAAACGAAAGGAGGGAAGGAGATGGCGGCAGGGAAAAGAAGGGGCCGCGCGCGGCAAATAGTGGCGCCAACCAAATCCATTCGCTGGCTCCCGCCCCCGCTTCAGCCAAAGCCAAACTGGGATGGACGTCTCGTCTGCATAGGCCTGGAAAGGAAATGAGGCCTCCAAAAATCAAACTGACGACGGCCCAGTGACAAAAGCAGGAAAAAAAATCAACGAAATGTTCCAGCCAGAAGAAGCCCGCCAGCCGGACCATGGCCATATATTGACCATATCGGGAAAGTCTAATCACCCCATGAGGTATGGAGAGGTACGTGTCTAGTTAATCCTCCTAGTACAAAATCAGATATTTAACACATTAAATTTTGCAAAACCAGTTAATTAACCCCATGTGGTGGTTTTGCCGGATGGTTTTGCTTACGTGGCAGTCTATGCTGGTTTTGTTGGACACGTTGGCACTCGGGGCCACTCGTCAGATGCATGTTCGTCGGATGGAGCGGAGGTGGCGGCGGCCCGCTTACCTCCGGCGACGGCGACGGCGTCACCGGACAAGCTGCCGCATGCTGCCATGGTGTGCTGCACTGCCCCGCTGCTGCCTGCGCCATCACCATGTTGTGCCCATGCTATGCCAAGTAGTGCCGCTCTCTCAAACTCTCCATCTCTCGCTCACTCTCCCTGCCTAATCTTTCTGTTCGTTGCTTCCATGGATAGCGACAGCCGCCGGTTGCCAAAATTCGTGAGCTCCACTTCACCATCCCCAAATTCGTAGGACTATCTGTACTGAGTTTCGTCCAAGGTAAAGGTTGTTGCGGGCCTTTTTGCATCATTGTCACCACGCACGAGCTAGGAGCTCACAATGCCGCACCTTGATTCCAAAACAGAGCTCCCTTTGCCTATCAAATTCGACTAACCCAAAGCAAGAGCTAGCCACGCCCTACCTGGCATTAGGAAGTAAGAATGTTAGCATAAACAAATCTGCAGAATGCAATGCTCTTTTTCTTCCCAAAAAGGTAAACAGTGGTACATGGAATCCCAATTATTTAAGAAACCGCAAAGGAAAGATTGTTAGGATTATTATTAACAAATGCGCAGCTTGAAATAACAGAGAAGCACAAGAAGTAATGCTCAATTATCACTGATTCATTCACTTGTCAATGACACAGATACTACTTCGCGGGGCCAGGTGCTGGCGCAGCGGATCGCGCCATTGCCGCAACTGTTGGGGCATGGCGTGCAGAGGTTGTATTGGGACTTCACGTGGGGCGACTACAAGAAGGTTCAGGTAAGGTGGTCGAGCTCTCCCATGACGGCGCTAGGGAAGGAGGCGAAGGAAGACCATCGCAGAGCTTAAGGAGGAGGCGGAGCACGACCGCAGCATAGCTTGGGAAGAAGCATCTCCAACCTGACAGGTGGGGCCTATCTTCTTAGCCTACTCAGCAGTATCTGGCCAAGCCTTCATATGTGCCACCGTGTAAACCACACCAACCTGGACGTCCACATAGGCCAAACCACTCTCTAAAACTGCTCTAGGGTGTCCTTTGCTCTGTTTTTAAAAGTTTAATATGCTGGCTACCTGGTTTTATACTTGAGGGGTTAGGTTAGACGCATGCTCAAACGCCAGGGGTCAAGTAGGCTGTTTCCAATTTGAAAATGAAATTTCTATTTGTTAGCTGGCTAATTTAATCTGTTGTCTTCGGTTGTGTGTTTTTTGGGGGGCTGGCTTCTCGTCGTGGTCATTTTTATTTCTTGACTCCATTTGGCTTCGTGCGAACTACAAGATGGTGTTGTCTTCCTACACCAATCTAGCATGCTGTTGTGTTCTGTTATCGGATTTAAATCCACTAGTACATAGAACTTGGTTCCACTTATTTTTCTAAAGATTGGCGCCAAAACTCTCTCAGACCTGTCTCTCTGTTCCCCATTTTTCTGTGATTGAATACATTCCTTCTGTGCTTTCCTGTTCATCTTCCATGTACGGAGGTTGTGGTTGCAGACTTGCAGGTAGTCACGGGAGCCTTACGCTCTAAAGCCTGTCACCGACTTCACCTTTTTTTTAACTCTTTTAGTCTCTCTTTGCTATGAGTTTTTATAGCCCGCTTATATGTTGATAGCAAGACTAGTTCAGCTGTATCCTGTGTTGTTTACTAACTAGCCATTGAACTAATTTTTAAGTAAATTTGAGGCTCATTTTAGATTAAAATTTTCAATTCTCTAGTTTAAGTTTCAGATTTCTTCTATAACTGAGGGTTAAATGACCTTGATGTCTGAAGCTATGGCTGATATCTTTAGGTGAATCAGTTTGCTTAGATTTGATTAGCCAAGGCCGCACTAAATCCTAGTCTTTCCCTAAACTGTTCTCCATCTGAAAATTCATGCTGGAGTAGTCCATCTCTATTTTTTCTATTTGAAGTCTAGGCTCGTTTTTCCATGTTTGGCAAGTCTTGTATTTCATTGCCTTGTGTCTTTTTGAGTTGTAGCTTCTTTCAGTTTCATTTTTTTTGTTGTGTTTCACATTGGTCTTTAGTTCATTTCAATTTTAGCTTACTTTTGTTTCAGATTTCCATTCAAGTCTAGTAGAATCTATTGAGTTACAGTTTATAATCAGTTTTTGTATAATCTAGGTTTGGTTCAATCCAATATCCTGCATTAGAGTTTTAGTGTAGCAAGCCCCATCATAATTCAGGTACTAAATATCAGTGACTTTGTGCAATAGAAGTTCAGGTCTCTATGTTGTAGTTTATGTTTTGGTTCAATTTTATAGAATCAAGGTTCGCAGCTTTCATATTTGAGTTTCAGGTATAGTATGGTTGGACCCATATCTTCATTATTTTTCCAGTTCAATTTTAGGTTAAGTCATTTCAATATTTAGTTAACTCTAGTTGTTTTAGTTTTATAATTCCAGGTTTCTAGTTCCTAGACTTTAGTTTTAGGTTCATGTTAGTATATTAGTTCAGATTTAGTTTATTTGTTTTATTATATTCATTATTTTTCTCATATAATGTTTTTTTTCGAATCAGATGGCTAAAAAAGGAAGATGACTATGGACCATGGTGGTAATTCCTTTGGTCCATATCTTTTTCCTTCTTTTCGGATCTGACAGAGGTAGATTTTTTAAAATCTCTGTTATTAACCTTGGTTTATGTCCTTCATTCCAGCCTTCCAGCTGTCTTTTCTTTCTTGTCCTTCAAGAATGTTCTGTTATTGCGTTTTTAGATCTTGATCCACTATGATATAATGGGGTTTACCTTCGGATGTCCCACCACGCATTTGTAGTTGGCCTTCTTTTTATCATACGTATTGGCTCCATACATACGTGTCCTGTTCTTAATGGCTGAAAAAAGTCAGCAGACGGACAACACACAAATTAGACTAATTGTGTACATGTCATGTTCTGAGTGGCTAAAAAAATCGACTGAAGGACAAACACAGATCAGTCAAATGATAAGTAATCACTTCTGAACTGGCAAACAAACTTGTTTTAAAGGTCCGACCGAGTATGTTGTTTGGGAAACACATTGCACCAATCGAATTGGGGAAAATTAAACTTACCCAATTCCTGCCAAAAGAAATACATTTGTGCAAAATACTTGCTGGGACATATATTTTTGCAAAGAAATGGATTTAAAAAGCAGGAACAACAATACATACTTCCTCCATATAAGATTTAAAAGTTATTTTGGATAGCAATACAGTCTCTAAAGTATAACTTTGACTATATTTTTTTTAAAAAATATTCATCACAAAGTGATATATATATATATATATATATATATATATATATATATATACATACTTTTATAAAAGACAGCATATGGAATAAAAACTAAGGAGCTGTGCAAACTATACAAACTTTAATCAAGATCACAGGATTCTAATCTGATGGCTATAGTTAGAGGTGGGTTACTTTAGCACTTAAACCCCCCACTTATCTCATCTAATCTAAGATTTTGCAAATCAACCCCATCCAGCCGATCAGACTTCTGTTCCGTCTCCTTCCGTCTCCTCGCGATCAAACTTCCATGACCTCCGTACGGTGAGGGTAGGAATCGCATAATTTTTGGGTTCAAACCGGCGTCACATTTGCATGAACACTAACTTGACTAGACTCAGCCTGAAAATAGGCTCATAAAATTCGCATTGGACAGTTCTTAAAACTCAAAATTACCATTTGGGCAAACACAACATAACAGCAGCAGGAGCAATGTAAGTGCAATCAAGCCCTAATGTGGGTTTTGGTGATAATGACCATCAAATTAGAGGACTAATGAGATTTGTCGAGATGTAAAGCAGGTAATTGAAAAAGGATGATGATGAACAGGTTGAAGAACCCCCCAACTTAAAATGGTGGCTACCTCAACTCCATGGCGTTTATATTCATTTTGATTTTGAATTTGAGTTTAGGAAAAGCCGTACTATCAAGGGGGATCTTAGGGCAGTTGACCAAATGTTGAATCAAATGCTCAAACCTTCTCCAGAACATCATCACACCCAGCCAAAATAGCCATAGAAACAGTTTTACAAAATACCTGTTTTGGCCAGGGCGGCAGTGCCGCCCTCTAGGGCGTCAGTGCCGCTCATGACTGTACCGTTGGACCGGGGGGGTATTTATACCCTCTCCTGTCTTCCTCAACGGTCACCCACGCCGTCCCCAACGTTCATTTCGACGGAAACAGAACCAGTGCTCCCCTCTCTCTCCTCCATTGTTGCTCCTTCAAACTTCCAAGCAAATCCTTGATTCCCACCATCAAATTTTGAGAGAAAAGGCAGCAAAACTCGATTGGAGAGCAGATCCACTGATTTCCCAAGTCAAAAGAGCATTTGGTTCACGTTTGCCCGGCAGCCCTAGGGTTTATTACTTTTGGAGCTTGCTCCTAGCCGGCTAGGCATCGCCCTTGAGCTTGCCAACGATTGTGGCAGCCTTGGGAGGTTTGTAACCATCATCTTCAGTTAGTAAATCACCCCTCATCTCAAGAGGTAACACTCTTGACTTGAGAACGAGGATAAGGCAAGCCTTGGTGGCAAGCCCAAGCCTTTTGTGGCTTCCTCAACAACGTGGAGGTAGGCAAGCCTTAGTGATGAGCTGAACCATGGGATAAATACTTGTCTCCGCGTGCTGGTGTGATTGTGGTGATTTGAGTAGTTTGGTTAGGGTTTGGCTCAATCTTGCATACACTTAGTTTTCTGTGGTAACCAGTCTTCGAGCTGGCTCTCTGTGTGATATTGCAGGATTGTGTAGGTCTCACTGTGTAGATTCTAGCTGTGAAATCAGATTTCAGTTTCACCTCTTTTGGAGAGGCCGGCAGTACCGCCCTATAGGCGGCAAGTGCCACCCCTGCTCCAAGATTTGATAAAATTTGAGCCGAGTTTTTGCAGCCTATTCACCCCCCTCTAGGCCTCGGTGATGTCCATCGGATCCTACAAGTGGTATCGAGCCTCGTTGCAGATACGTATCACCGCGTGAAGCATGGAGGTTGGCGGAGGTTCGAGGACCGGCCGTGATCCGGATACAGCAAGAGTCGAAGTTGTCGATGAGAATACCAGCAGCGAGCTTTCAGCATCTACAGCGGGTAATGCGTCTCTTCCTCCCATCAACTCCACCGATGGTGAGAGGAGGAGGGAGAGGCAACAAAGAAGAGCCGCAAAGATAGCCAAAAGAGAAGAAAGGCAAAAGAAGAAAGAAGATCAGCGAAAGCTCGAAGAAAAGCTGAAGAGAAAAGAAGATAGAAGGCGAATTAGAGAAGAAAGAGCCAAGAGAAAAGCAGCAAGAAAGAAGAAGGAGGAAGGCAATGGAAATGATGCATCCTCAAGTGAGCTATCGAGTAGCTCCGATGACGGTGATGATGATGCGTCATATCATGCCTCCAAGAAAGAGAAGATGAAGGCGAAGGACAAGGGCAGCAGCAACAACAAGAAGAAATATACAGCCATATCCTTTAACTATTCATACTTGAATAATCGTGATCGTAAATCTTTCATCAATGTGCCCGCTGGTAAGTTACCTCGCTTTGATGGGACTAACTTTGCCAAGTGGAAGCACTTGATGAAAGCTTATCTTATTGCTCTTCACCCTGGTCTTTGGGAGATTGTTTGTAATGGATTTCAGGCATCGGAGAACCCTGAGGAGCCAACAAATGAGGAGATGACAACCATACATCTAAATGGGTAAGCCACAAGTATCCTTCTTAGTGCCCTAGATGGAAATGAGTATAATAGAGTGATGAATGTTGATGTGGCAAAACATATTTGGGACACACTCCATCTTGCTCATGAAGGGGTTGACAAAGTGAGAAAAGCAAAGATTGATTTGTTGATGGCCAAGCTAAATAGATTTGTGATTGTTGATGGAGAAGGACCACAAGAGATGTTTGATAGATTGATGGTGCTAGTTGGCAAGATTAGAGGCTATGGTGGAGATGAGCTAGATGATCAAAAGGTGGTGAAAATCATGTTAAAAGCATATTCTCCAAGAAATGAAACCGTAGTCACCTTGATTAGAGACAAGAAGAAGTTTAAGCACTTCACTCTAAATGATGTACTTGGGAGATTGTTGACCTTTGACATGCAAAGAGAAGAAGCAAATAAAAGGAGGAAGCTTGGAGAGTTGCAAGCAAAGCTAGATGGTTTGAAGATCAAGGATGTAGCTCTCAAGGCAAGTAAGTCAAGCAAGCCAAGCACCTCCAACAAGGCAAAGGGCAGCAAGCAAACTTCAACAAGTCAGCCCAAGATACTCAAACAAGTGCAGCAAGACAATAAGTCAACCTCATCATCAAGTGAAGAAGAAGATGGTGCTGATTTTGAAAAGATTGAAGACATGGCATTCTTCATGAAGAAGTACCACAAGGGGCTAAAGAGAAATGGTACAAATTTATACAAAGAAGGTTCCCCAACAAGAAGAAGAGAACATGTTACAATTGTGGCAGCACCGAGCACTTCATTGCAAACTGTACACATGAGAAGAAAGACAACAATTATAAGAGGGACAGCAATAAAGAGCACAAGTATGAACCAAAGAAGAGATACAAGCAAAAGGGAGAAGCTCATATTAGACATTGTTGGGATTCATCAAGGGACAGCTCAAGTGAGGAGGAAGAAAAGATGGCAACCGTAGCAATTCACACATCTTCCTCTCCACCAAAGCTCTTCAACAACATGTCCGATGACGAAGGCTACTACTCCCCTCACATTTGTCTCATGGCAAAGGGTGAGAAGGTAAAACCAAAAGCCAAATCTCCTCCTCCTCCTAGTGATGTCTCTAGTAGTGAACTTAGTGATACCTCTAGTGATGATGCTTTTAGTGATGAAGAGTTTGTTCAGTTAACTAAAAATCTAGACCCTAAAACAAGAATCTTTATCACTCAACTAATAGAAGATTTAGAGAGTGTCCAAGCTGAGCTAGCAACTAGAGATGATGATCTCATCAAACAAGAAAAAATGTACATTGCTTGCAAGGAAGCTCTTGCTTTAGAGAGAAGTGAGGTGGACTCCTTGCACAAGGCCTTGACCGATGAGCAAGAAGAACATGCTCTCACAAAGAAGGCACATATTGCTCTCAATCAAAAGTATTGTGACTTAAGTGAAAAGTACAAGGAACTTGAGCTGCAATATAGTCTTCTTTGGGAGAGCTCCTTACATCCCTCTAAAGCAATGGACACCTCTACACCCTCTACTAGTCAAGGTTGTGGAAAATGTTATAATCTTGATATCAATGCTTATTCCACTAACCTTGCCAATATGGAAGCAATGAGGAAGGAGATTGCTAGGTTGAACACTATGCTGGGTAGTAAGTGTTTGAATAACAAGAAAGGAGCTAGTGGCAATGATCAACCAAAGAGGCCACAATACAAAAATAGAAGATATCCCCATATCAAGGATGGACTTGGACACACAAAAGGAGCCAAAACAAATGGAAGAAAAATAGTAAATGGCTATGAGTGTGTTCAGTTCACGAGCAAGGGAAAGATGGGTACAGATCATCCTCACGCATTTAAGGCGGCACAACAAGAAGCCCCGAGCAAGCACAGCCCCTAAGGACGGCGGTGCGGTTGTGAAAGGCGGCGGTGCCGCCCCCCCACGGAAAAGGGAAGGCCACCCATCATTCCTCTGCACATGAAAAGCCCAAGAAGAAGGTTCCCCAGCCAAAGCAAGAAGTCCAGAAACCCAAAAATTCAATCTGGGCCACACCAAACAAGTATTCTTATCAACCGAAGGCTCAAGCACCAAGGCAAAGTTTGAGTTCTTGCTTTGTATTGAAGAACAACAACACAGGAGAAGTGATTGCTAAATACGTTGGCAATGATAGAAATATTTATCTTAACACCTCCATTTGGGTTTTTAAGATTCTAGTGACTAACATGCAAGGCCCCAAGAATGTTTGGGGACCTAAATCAAGGAACTAAATTTGTTTTGCAGGAATACTCCTCCGGTGGGTCTTGACAGCGGCTGTACAAATCATATGACCGGAGAAAGGAGTATGTTTTTATCATATTCTCCAACTACAAATTCAAATGAGAACATCATTTTTGGTGATAACTCAAAGAAGGAAGTGATAGGTCTTGGTAAAGTTGCTATCACACTTGATCATTCAATTACTAATGTCTTACATGTTAATTCGTTAAGTTACAATCTGCTGTCCGTTTCACAATTATGTGAGATGGGCTACAATTGTCTCTTTACGGATAAGGGTGTGGAAGTCTTTAAAAGGGAGGATTCCTCTATTGTCTTTACGGGTCGGTTGAGAAACAAGCTCTATCTTGTTGATTTCAGCAAGAACAAAGCTAAGATTGAGACCTGTTTAGTGGCAAAATCTAGCATGGGCTAGTTGTGGCATCGCCGCCTAGCTCATGTTGGGATGAGGAACTTGGCCAAACTCTTAAAAGACAACCACATCCTTGGACTAACCAATGTTGAATTTGAGAAAGACAGGGATTTATAGCGCATGCCAAGCCAGAAAGCAAGTAGGCGTACCTCACCCACCAAAGAGCATCATGACCACTACACAACCATTGGAGTTGATTCACATGGATCTCTTTGGACCGGTTGCCTACCTTAGCATCCGGGGTAACAAATATGGATTGGTTATTGTTGATGATTATTCTCGGTTCACTTGGGTATTCTTTGTGTATGATAAGTCACAGGTACAAGAGAAGGTGAAAACATTTATTAGAAGAGCACAAAGAGAATTCAGCCTTCCAATCAAGAAGATAAGAAGTGACAATGGAACTGAATTTAAGAACACTCAAATGGAAGAATTTCTTGATAATGAGTGCATCAAGTATGAGTTTTCAACTCCATACAACCCTCAACAAAATGGTGTAGTAGAAAGAAAGAACAGGACACTCATTGATATGGCAAGAACGATGCTAGACGAGTACAAGACGCCGGACATTTTTTGGTGTGATGCCGTCAACACCGCTTGTCATGCCATCAACCGTCTCTATTTACACAAGAAGCTCAAGAAGACTTCATATGAGATATTAACCGGTAACAAACCTAAGGTGTCTTACTTTAGAGTGTTTGGATGCAAGTGTTTCATACTTGTTAAAAGACCCCGAACCTCTAAGTTTGCACCTAAAGTGGATGAAGGTTTTCTTCTTGGTTATGGATCAAATGAGCATGCCTACTGTGTCTTCAATAAGACCTTGGGTAGAACTGAAGTCACGGTAGATGTGACATTTGATGAATCTAATGGCTCTCAAGTAGAGCAAGTTGATTCAAGTGTTGTAGGTAAGGAGGATCCACCATGTGAGGCAATCAAGCAAATGGCTATTGGTGATATTAGACCACAAGAAGATCAAGCCACTGAAGAGGAGGATCCCTAAAGTGTTGTTGTACCAACTTCCGCTGACGTACTCGACAAGCAAGTGCAAACACACACTGCTTTGCAAACCCGGCAGGGCGGCGGTGCCGCACTGAGGGTGGGTGGGTGCCGCCCGGCACACCTGCAGCAGCTTCCCCGACTCCTGCAACACCACTTCAAGGGCTAAATCTTGAGCCCATTCTTGAGCAAGAAGAAGAAGCAGGTCCACAAGAAGAGTAGCAAGCCATTGAGCATCCAAGACTTCGCCAAACGATACAACGGGATCACCCCGTTGACAATATACTTGGGAGCATTCGAAAGGGGGTAACAACACGTTCTCATTTAGCAAACTTTTGTCAATATTACTCGTTTGTTTCCTCTCTTGAACCTTTCAAGGTAGATCAAGCACTTGGAGACCCGGATTGGGTGATGGCTATGCAAGGAAAGCTCAACAACTTTGAGAGAAACCAAGTGTGGACCTTGGTGGAAAGGCTCAATACAAATGTTATTGGCACCAAGTGGGTCTTCCACAACAAACAAGATGAAAATGGCATGGTGACAAAAAACAAATCAAGATTGGTGGCTCAAGGCTTTACTCAAGTAGAGGGCTTGGACTTTGAAGAAACATATGCACCGGTAGCAAGGCTTGAAGCAATTCGTATGCTTTTAGCCTTCGCTGCCCATCATGACTTCAAGCTGCACCAAATAGATGTCAAGAGTGCATTTCTCAATGGCCCAATACAAGAGTTGGTGTATGTAGAGCAGCCACCGGGCTTTGAAGATCCCAAGTTCCCTAACCACGTCTACAAACTCCAAAAGGTGCTCTATGGGCTGAAACAAGCACCAAGAGCATGGTATGAATGCCTTAAGGAATTCTTGCTTAAACAAGGCTTTGAAATAGGCAAAGCTGATCCTACACTCTTTACTCATAAAGTTGGTAATGATTTATTTATGTGCCAAATATATATCGATGACATAATATTTGGAAGTACTAACCATGTGTGTGTTGAGGAGTTTAGTAGGATCATGACCAAGAGATTTGAGATATCCATGATGGGTGAGCTGAAGTTCTTCCTTGGATTTCAAATCAAGCAATTGAAGGAAGGGACATTCATTAACCAAACCAAGTATACCCACGACATGCTGAAAAAGTTTGACATGGAGAAAGCAAAGACTATCAAAACTCTCATGCCAACAAATGGACATCTTGATCTCAATGAGGAGGGAACAGCCGTAGACATTAAGGTATATCGCTCCATGATCGGCTCTCTCCTTTATTTATGTGCATCTAGGCCGGATATTATGCTTAGTGTGTGCATGTGTGCTAGATTTCAAGCCAACCCAAAAGAGTCACTTAGTGGCTGTTAAGAGAATCTTGAGATATCTAGTTCACACACCTAACCTTGGCTTGTGGTATCCCAAGGGCTCCAAGTTCAATCTACTTGGGTATTCGGATTCCGATTACGCCGGTTGCAAAGTAGATAGAAAAAGCACTTCGGGGACATGTCAATTCCTTGGACGGTCCCTAGTGTCTTGGAGTTCTAAGAAGCAAAATTGTGTAGCCTTATCCACAGCCGAGGCCGAGTATGTTGCAGCGGGTGCATGTTGCGCTCAACTACTTTGGATGAGGCAAACCCTTCGAGATTTCGGATGTCATTTCACTAAAATTCCACTCTCGTGTGACAATGAAAGTGCCATAAAGCTTGCAAATAATCCCGTAAGCCACTCTAGAACCAAGCATATTGACATCCGTCATCATTTCTTGAGAGACCACGAAACCAAAAGAGATATCAAAATTCGCCATGTGAGCACCGAAAAGCAACTAGCCGATATCTTCACTAAGCCTCTCGATGAGTCAAGGTTTTGTGCGCTGCGAAGTGAATTAAATATCCTTGATTCTCGTAACGTGGTTTGAGATATAGCATGCCTCTGATTGAACAACTAGTATGATAGGCAAATTATTGAAAAAGTTTACTTATGTGCTTCAAAGTTGATTTCAAAATCATCTTCAAGTGGCATGACCATGGTTTGTATTGTTTATTTGTCTCTAGTCATGAAACTTGTAGATCTGGTAGCCATATCTGAGGTGAGTTGAGAGGAGTAAAGTGTGCTGTAACTCTGCTCTTTTGGGCAGGGCGGCAGTGCCGCCCTCCAGGGTTTGTAACAGTGCGGGCCTGACACTGTTTACCCGTGAACTTGCTTTTCCCTTATCTCTTTGGCCGAGTTCTTTCCTTCCCTCTCCCTCAAACTTCCCAGGCCGACGCACTTCTTCTCCTTTCTCCTCTCCCTTGCGTGAAGGAAGGACGGGCAGGGGACCGGCGGCTGCCACCACTCCGGCGACAGCAGCAGCAGCTCTTCCCTTCGGCCGGTGCCTTCCCCTCTGGTCGGCAAGGGCAGGGCTCGACTCCTTCCTCTTCTCTTCCCTCTCCTAGGCGTGGAGCAAGGTAAAACCTAGGGGACCATCCTTGATCTATGCAATGCACCGTCTCTTGTCATGGATTTGGGTTTCTATTGATTGTTAGGAGTAATAGGAAGAGTGGTTAGGGTTTGGATTGAATCGATTTGAAACTTCAACGGTCAAGAGTAGGTATATCCCACGGCAGTGCCGTGGTTTAAGGGCGGCATTGACGCCCTTGATAACTGCAAAGTAATGCAGCTACCCTTGATTCTTGAACACCAAATCAATCAATCTCAAAACTTAAGCTCTCCTTCTACTAACCCTAATTTTTCTTTCTTAAATCTATGGGCAAAAGTGCATTCTTTACATTCTGTCCATGTACTGTTTACTTGTGTGCGCTGAAAGATAGTTAAGGAATAGAATAAGCAAGAGGAAAGAAGCAGAATTTGATCTTGTGAAACTGGCCAGGGCGACAGTGCCGCCCTCCCTGGGACAAATCTGTTCGGTCAGTTTCCACGCTCATGTTCTGACTCCTCCCTCTTGCCTATACTACTTCTTAGTCACTTTTTTTGCCACATTTATACAGTTTCTTATTTGGACATACTTTTGCATAGATGGAAGGAGGTGGAGATGATGGCAAAGGGAAGCGCAAGTTGTTAACAAAAGAGCAGATCCACAGAGGCAGGGGGAGAAGCTCCTATGTGCACCATGATGCAGCAGCACGTGTACAAGAAGAAGCAGATGAGGAGCACCTTCAGAGAGTTGGATACACTATCCATGTGCCACCTAGCACTCCCCTACACATCTCTCAGTTCGATGATAGCTACATGAGAGACAACACCGACAAGTTTGAGTTGAGAGCACCTGAGAACAGATTGTAGCATGTAGTGGTGGATTATTCCAAGAGTTGGAAGGGCACTGAAGAAGCAAGAGATGTTGATCCCTTTGAGATGCCTAAATCCACTGGCATTGACTATAGGTTTTGGAATGTATTCCATTCCAACATTTATGCCACGGCCATCCTATTCAAGCCCAAGGGGAAGATCTGCAAGATGCAGTACATTGACTTTGAAGACTTAGAGGACAGGAATGAGCCTGAGTTTGCTGCTGTGATCAACTCATGTGACCACTTTGAGCTCACTGATATCATGAGTTTCAGGTTTGATTGGAACAGAGAGGTGCTTGCTCAGTTCCATGCCACCTACTTCTGGAACAAGGAGAATGATGAGATACACTGGATGACAGATGGGAGGCACTACAGGATTGACTTTGTCACCTTCTGTCGCATTCTTGGCTTTGGATAGGTGCATCGGACATATAGTCGAATCCATAATGAGCGTCGTCTTGAGCCTTCTGAGGTGAGCTTCATGTGGGTGAGACCTAGTGAGGCGGATGGCAGGAGGACAGGGTTGAGGAGTCTCTACTACCTCATGAACAACATCATCAGGACTACCATCAACCCTAAGGACAATGCTACTAATCTGAATGGTTTTATCACTAATGTCCTGTCTCACTTTTCCAGTGGTGAGAAGTTCAATGTCCCTCGCTTCATGTGGGTGGAATTGAGCTTTGCTATGGATGATGGGAGGAGGGAGCTTCCATATGCTCCTTACCTCATGTTTATGATTGAGAGAGTCACTGGGATGAGGTTCCCAAAGGATTGCCCTCACACTGCTTGCACAATCAAGAAGACACATGGCGGGGCAGCAGGTCACCACTCCACTAGAGGCACTTCCTCCTCACACCGTGACATTCCTGAGTCCTCCAGGGGTGGTGGAAGAAGGAAAAAGAGGTCAGGGTTCAAGAAGCTTGCAGCATGGATGAAGGCCGTGTTCACCACTTGCTCCTACATTGCAAGGAGTGACTATGAGGATAGAATGGAGACACGGAGGGCGATTGCAGCTACCAGAGAGGCTCAGGGACTTCCACCTCTGCCACCTCTTGAGCCTCCACCACAGTTTCCTGACCTTCCTTGCTTGTCAGACACAGATAAGGATGATGATGATGATGATGACGACGACGATGGTGATGAGGGGTTGCATGGCACCTACGAGGACCCAGAGTTTCAGGAGACCCTTCACAGCTACACCAGGCGTCAGAGAGATACTACACGAGGGCAGGAGGCAGGACCTTCTCACGTTGTTCCTCCTCATCGTTCGACGCGCTGCACTCGCTTCACCGGCACCACACACCGTCAGGGACGCGCCGTCGTCGAGTCCGACAGCGATGATGAGTGATTTCCCTTCTTTTCTCTTCTCTTTTTGGTACTTGATGCCAAAGGGGGAGAAAATTAGGGGGGTCAATTCGTTTTCCGCGCCATGCTTAGTAGCTGCAGCTGTGCTTCATGTTTAGATCCTATGAGAGTAATGTTAGGTTATGAGTTTGAGTGTCGTTTAAAACTATGTTTGTAATATTGCTACTTCCTTCACTCTACTCGTCTCGGATATGGATTTGGTCTGTTAGTTTATTATCTGCTTGTCATATTGTGAGATCATGATATTTTATATATGTGATTGCTGCTGTGTGTTGCCCATGTTGAGTTTGTTTTACGCCGGGCGGCAAGTGATGCCCTCCGTGGCTGCGGTGCCGCCCGGCTATTGCGCCAAGCACCCATGTGTGCTTAAAACTGTCATATGCATCACGTGATATTATTTGACACAATTTTCAAAGACCCCACAACAGCGGGGATATAGGGGGAGACCCCAAATCATAAAAGTGTGTGAAACTTGGTTTTTATGCCAAATTAGAAATTCAAATTCCACTTCACACATTTAGGGGAGGCTTCTATATCCATGGCTCAAAAATCTCAGTTTATGATTATATCTTTTGTAAGCTCTAATTGGGTTGTCATCAATCACCAAAAAGAGGAAGATTGTAAGTGCAATCAAGCCCTAATGTGGGTTTTGGTGATAATGACCACCAAATTAGAGGACTAATGAGATTTGTCGAGATGTCAAGCAGGTAATTGAAAAGGAATGATGATGAACAGGTTGAAGAACCCCCCAACTCAAAATGGTGGCTACCTCAACTCCATGGCGTTTATATTCATTTTGATTTTGAATTTGAGTTTAGGAAAAGCCGTACTATCAAGGGGGGATCTTAGGGCAGTTGACCAAATATTGAATCAAATGCTCAAACCTTCTCCGAACATCATCACACCCGGCCAAAACGACCACGTAAAACAGTTTTACAAAATACATTTTTTGGCGGGCGCGGAAGCAGCCGCCCTTCGTGGCGTCGATGCCGCCCATGATCATACCGTTGGACCGGGGGTATTTATACCCTCTCCTGTCTTCCTCAACGGTCACCCACGCCATCCCCAACGTTCATTTCGATGGAAACAGAACCAGTGCTCCCCTCTCTCTCCTCCATTGTTGCTCCTTCAAGCTTCCAAGCAAATCCTTGATTTCCACCATAAAATCTTGAGAGAAAAGGCAGCAAAACTCGATTGGAGAGCAGATCCACTGATTTCCCAAGTCAAAAGAGCATTTGGTTCACATTTGGCCGGCAGCCCTAGGGTTTATTACTCTTGGAGCTTGCTCCTAGCCGGCTAGGCGTCGCCCTTAAGCTTGCCAACAATTGTGGCAGCCTTGGGAGGTTTGTAACCATCATCTTCAGCTAGTAAATCACCCCTCATCTCAAGAGGTAACACTCTTGACTTGAGAACGAGGATAAGGCAAGCCTTGGTGGCAAGCCTAAGCCTTTTGTGGCTTCCTCAACAACGTGGAGGTAGGCAAGCCTTGGTGGCGAGCTGAACCACGGGATAAATACTTGTCTCCGCGTGCTGGTGTGATTGTGGTGATTTGAGTAGTTTGGTTAGGGTTTGGCTCAATCTTGCATACACTTAGTTTTTACGTGGTAACCGGTCTTTCTGGCTCTACGTGTGATATTGCAGGATTGTGTAGGTCTCACTGTGTAGATTCTAGCTGTGAAATCAGATTTCAGTTTCACCTCTTTTGGATAGGCCGACAGTGCCGCCCTATAGGCCGGCAGTGTCGCCCTGCTCCAGTATTTATAAAATTTGGAGCTGAGTTTTTGCAGGCCTATTCACCCCCCCTCTAGGCCTCAGCTGACGTCCATCAGATCCTACAAGCAACAAGTAAGAAGCGAGGTTTTCTGGAGAGTTTAGCCATCGAAACTTGGTGCGGCTAGCCAAGATGTACCAGCAGTTGAGCCCTTGTAGCCGCAGCCTGGCCGCAATGCTCCTCCTGCTCCTTGCTGCCGCCGCTATTGCCACACCTGAAGCTCCACTGCCTCCTTGATTTGCAAGGAGACGGAGGTCGCGAGGATCAGAGGCGGCACCGTATGGAGGTCGCGGAAGTCTGATCGCGAGGAGATGGAAGGAATGGAAGTCTGGTTGTTAGATGAGATTAGTGAGAGAGTTTAAGTGCTAAAGTAACCCACATCTAGTTATTATAGCCATTAGATTGGAATCATGTGATCTTGATTGAAGTTTGTATACTTTGCACAACTCCTTAGTTTTCATTTCATACACTGTCTTTATAAAAGTATTTTTAAGACAAATTTATTTATTTTTATATTTCTAGATTCAATAATTTAAAATTTTATATTGTTAATGTTTAACCTAAATCTTGTTAAAATGATTTGTTTTTCTATACGGACGAGTATATACTTCAGGGAGTGCGTGGACAAAAATAAAACAGATCCAGACAGAGCAGAGGGTAGGCACGGGCGTAATCTGCCAATTGCCAAAGGCAGTGGCCCGCGTAGCGCTGCGTGAGTGCGCTAGGAGGCCAGGCCACAGGCCTGAATATACAATATATATAAAAAAGACATGTAGTATGTTGGGAAGAAATAAATAAAGGCAGCTAAGGCAATACTATGTTGTAGGGTCATGGGTTGTCGACAGCAGCAGCAGCAACAGCCACTGACTCTACTAAGGCACGGCTTTTCTAGACCCTTTCTGTTTTGGTGTCTTCTCCTACTACTAAGCCCTTGTTTAAATTGCTAAAGTTAAAAAAAGTTATAATCATAGTATTTTGTTTGTATTTAGTAATTATTATCTAATTATAGACTAACTAGACTAAAAAGATTCGTCTTGTGATTTACAACCAAACTATATAATTAGTTATTTTTACTTATATTTAATGCTCTATAGATATGGCTAAAAATTGTTGTGACGAAAAGAGAGAAAGTGAAAAAATCTGAAATTTGGAGGGAAAGAGAATAAAAGCTAATGTCTAATCTAATATAATGGACTATGGTTTTGTGTGTGGCGTGTGTGTGAGAGAGAGGAGGCTTAGGAGAGGAGAGGGAGGTGCTTTACTTGTTAAGTGATGTGTGTCGACTAGTTATATAAATCAGCTGATAAGATATAAATCTGATTAATAAGACAAATAAATAGAACTATTGTTTATCTAACTGATAACATAAACGAACAAGATAGAGATAACCAATGCCCAGCACTGCTGCTGCCGCTGCCGAACCAGCCAGCAAGCAAAACTGCAAAAGCAAAAAAGCCAGGCAACAAAAAAGCAGCAGCAGCTTGCTGCAATTTGCACTGGTCCCCCGCACGCAACAGTGGAGGTGGAGCACGGGTGGTCGGTCAGTCCCCACACACACAGACACAGACAGACACAGACACAGACACAGCACAGTCCCTCCCCCTCCCTCATCAAAATCATCAAAAAAATCCTTTCTTTTCTTTCCCTATCCATCCATCCATACATCGATCCCCTTTTCCTTTGCTCCGCCGCCGTCGCCAAGGCCAAGACCAAGACCACCTGTCGTCTGTGTGTCTCTCCTCCCCTCGCTGGATTCGAAAACCCTGCCATTGATGCTGCTGCTGCTGCCTCATCTCTTCTCTTCAATCTACTAATCCCAGGAGCAGAATCTGCAATTCCCCATTCTCTTCCCTTCCACTGTAGTACGGTACGTTACATGCTGCAGACAGAAATCCCCCCTGTCAAGTGTCAACTCCACTCCATCTCCGTCGCCAGATGAGAATGAGATCCATCCATGTCCTCCATGCGAAAGCAGCAAGCTAGTTGTATAGGAGTAGCAGCATTTGCATTTTTTCTTGACAATCTTGCTGTCTGCTTCATTTCCCTTCATTATCCTTGTAACAGCAGTCGGTATCTACTGCTGGCTGCTATGCCGCCGCCGCCGCCGCCGCCGCCGCCTCTCCCTTCCCTCACCCTCTTCCTCTGCCTCTCGCTTTCGCTGCTGCTATCCGCCTCCGCCGTCTCCTCCCCGTCCTTCTCCCTCGACTTCTTCCCCGCCGCCGGCGCCGCCGCCGCCATCGCGCAGCTCGCCCTCTCCGGCGGCGCCAGCGCCAATGCCACCTCCGGCGCCGTCTCCATGCCTATCCCCGGCGCACGGGTGCAGTACAGGACCCCCATTCCCGCGTCCGCACTCCGCCCCGGATTCTCCACCTACTTCTCCTTCGCCCTCCCTACCGCCGCCTCCTGCTCACTCGCCTTCTTCCTCACGCCCTCCGCCGGCTCCGCTTCCCTCTCGCCACCAGCCCTCGCACTCGTCTTCTCCGCAACCCACATCCGCATCGACCTCGCCGGCCGCACCGCCCTCCAGACGGAGACGCGCCATCCCGTTCCTGTTGCCAACATGCTCCACCTGCACGCCTGGATAGACTACCACACCACCACCAACTCTTCTTCTTCCAATCCCGCCACGGATACGCTCCACGTCCGGCTCGCCCCCATCACCAGCCACCACCCGACCCCGACCCCGACCCCGCCGCTGCTCTCCTACCCGCTCCATCTGCCCCCGTCCTCCGCAGAAGCCCCATCCTCGCCGGATTCCGGACCTCCTCCGGCAACTGCACACTCTTCAGCTGGGCGTTCCGGGCAGCTCCCAACCGGATGCACTCCCTGCCGCTCAACCCCACCGACCTGCTCACCACGCCGCCGCCAGAGCGCGTCGCCAGCGCCCGCGCGCCCGCCCTCGACCGCCGCTACAGCAGCCCCTGGGCCGCCGCGCTGTCCCTGCTGCTCGCCGCCGCCGGCGGCGCATTGCTCACCTTCATTGCGCTCTTCCTCTGGTACTCCGTGTCCAAGCGCCGCCCCGTCGCGCCGGTGGAGTACCCCATGCACCCCTCACACGTCGTCTACGAGAAGATTGTGCTCGTCGGGGTCAAGGACGACGCCGCGGTCGCTGATTCCGATTCTGCCGAGAACAAGTAACATCAACCAACCAACTAGATGCTGCCTTTCACTTCTTATTTTCCCCCCTTGCTGTGTATTTTTTCCCCCCACTTCACTAGTTCTCTTCTGCTGCATTTGCAATCGTGTTGTAATTACTAGTAGTAGTATTGTAGCAAGTGCCATCAGCCCACCGTGGTGGAAACTGCAGATTCTGCCTCCCAAAGACATCAGGGCAAACTCTGCACTTTCCACCCAAATTACCTTCAATTTGCTAGCTACAAGAGTACCTCTTTTTGTTTTTGTGATCTTTGTTCCCAATCAACTTGTAACACTGTTGGTACTGATGTGTTTCCTTTCTTGCACTGATGATGCTTAGTAATTTGCCTCTCTACTTATTGGTTGTGTTTCGCTTCTCAGCTCTAACCCTAATGGACAAAACTGATCTTTTGTTTGCTTACGCACTAATGTTTTCACCATAAATTGGTTCAATCCAATCCCCAATTCACCAAGGTTTTGTATTATACTGCTTCAAAAATCAAAATGGTAGTGTGCTTCTCTCTCACTAATCTTGACCATATAAATACATATACTAGTTCTGTTTAAGCCTTCTCTGCCTCGAAATGATTGCTGCATTTGCAATCGTGTTGTGATTAAAAGGCTTCTGTACTTAGTTGTGTTTCACTTCTCCGCTCAAAGAAGAAAACTGATCTTTCTCTTGCTTACATAGTTACATATAAGTGCATACTAATCTTCACCATAAATCGGTTCAATCGCCAATTAACCATGGCTTTATATTATACTGCCTGGACATAGTAGCATTCTTCTGTCTCACTACATATCCTACACTGTGGTCAGGTCATGTTACATTAAGTTTCAGCACATCCATAAATCACAGTAGGGTTCTTCTTTTTTCCCTTTATAGAAACTGACGCATCACATGTTTCTATATCCACATTCCTTCTGCAAGGCCTTCTCTGATGGACATCAACATCTAGTTTCGGCCTCTACTCTAGGCCTTGTTTAGTTTCATGTGAGTTTTTTGGACGGTTCCTGTAGCACTTCGTTTTTATTTGGTAAATATTGTCCAATCGTGGCCCAACTAGGTTCAAAAAAGATTCGTCTCGTGATTTACAACAAAACTATGTAATTATTTATTTTTTTTTATTTCTATTTAATACTCTTTATATGCGGCAACAAATTTGTGAGAGGAGAGATTGTAAAGTCCTGTAGCACTTCGTTTGTTTGTGGTAAATATTGTCCAATCGTGGCCCAACTAGGCTCAAAAGATTCGTCTCGTGATTTACAACAAAACTATGTAATTAATTATTTTTTTTTATTTATATTTAATACTCTTTACATGCGGGTACAAATTGATGTGATGGAGAGAGAGTGAAAAAAACTTGGAAGTTGGAGGGTAATCTAAACAAGGCCTAGTACTCATTGATGTAATCTCAAAGAAGGTCCAGCTCCAAGTTTGATCATGTTGATAGATCTCTCTCAATCTCAAGTAGTCAAGTTGCCAACAAAGTGGGGTAAAGCCCAACTTGGAGCAAGGGACCTGCATTTCATATTTCTGGATAGAGGCCACAGATTTGATTTGGTCTTCTTTCGGTTGGCCAAAGTGGCTTTCCATTATGATACTGTATGGGTGGAGATACGAGGACTATTATATATATGTTTTCATAGTGCTGCTTTCAGTTGGGACTGGGGAACTACTAAACAGAAGAATATGGAATCCAGGGTTGCTCTTACCTTTCTCTTCCCTTTTCTTTCTGCAGTAATAATTCGCACCTTGCCTTTTTCTTCCCTTTTCTTTCTGCTATAACAACTGGGCACCTGAAATTTTCAGTTCGTCGTGGCTTCATTTGATGCTGCTAAAATTAGGTGCAAATGCATTTTTCCAACCCACGAAAGTTCAGTTGAGTAGCTGAATTGCCTTTAGTTAGGATTTTTGCCTTTTAGAACCGGATGCTGCTGGTTCTGGACCAGAGATATATTTATGTTATATCCTCTATAATGTCAGCTGAGTGTGGTCATCAGTAGTCATTAGTCTTGACAGCTGTTGGACAGGCTATTGTGCATTTGTACAAGAGTATATGTATCTGTTGGAGAAAATTGTTGTACCTTTTGTATACTGTGCTTTTGCACCATGGCATAATGAATGCTGTAATATTTGCTTTGGCTCTTGTTGTAACTTGCAAGCTCCAGCATGGATGATGTTGGTGTCTCTTGACTCTTGGGTATTGCCCAAAAGGAATAACCTTCTCCTCGGCATTTCATTGGTTAAGAGGATGAGAACGCACCTTTCTTTCTAAACAACAGTGCCTTTTTTTTTTCCCTTCTCTTGATGTACAAGTGTGTCCAGGGTGGAGAGATATTTGACCCCTGAAATTTTTGGTCCATTGTTTGCAAGAGCATTTTTGCAACAGTCAACAAACAGAATCTAGGTGAGTAGCTGACCAGAGATTCTACAATGTCAGCTGAGGGTGTTCATCATTTGTCATTGATCTTGACTACTGTTACCCAGGATATTGTATGAGAGTGTATCAATCGGGAGAAAACTGTTTACCTGTTTAGTGGCGAGTCTTTTTTTTTTTTTTTTTTGATAAATGTTTAGTGGTGAGTCTTTGCACTACGGAATGATGAATCACCACATTACGCAAGGTGATGTAATATTTGCTTCGGCCCTTGTGTGCTAATGATCGGAAGATCGAGCTGCGGCTGCACAGTTTTAGCTACAGTATCACGTAGGTGTTCAGCGGCAGCCACAGCAAGGCCTGAAGCAGATCACAGCCGTTGAAGCTCCAGCCTGTTCCTGTCCAGACCTTGTTTGGCTGCACACAAAAGGGTGTGTTTGTGTGCAGCCAGAAAAGTCCTCAGTGTGGTGTGGGTGGGTGGGTGATTGCTAGGTGCAAAGGGGGTATTTTAGGTGCACCTCAAAACTTCATTAGTTTAAATATTTATACTACTTTTTAAAAATTTGAAGTAGTATAAATACTTAAACTAAAAAGGTCTAGAGGTGCACCTAACACTCACCAATTTGCACTGCTGATTGCTATGTTTGTTTTAAATTAAAGTTGTTATAGACTTTTTATCACAAAATGTAGCTTTTGTTATGTATCTAGATATAGTGTATATTTAAATATATATAGCTATGTATTTTAAAAGTTAAAATATTTTATAAATTGAAATAGAGGGAATAGTACGATGGTTACATATATATGTTTTTTTTTTTAAAAAAGATCTCGCCTGATGAGTGTGCAGTATATATGAGACAAGTAAAAGAGGGAAGGAAATTGCAAGTAAAAAAAAAAAGAGAGTCAAATATTGGATGATGGATGGGCGGCCACTAGTGACCGTGACTTTGGTAAATGCTTTTGCAGGATGGACTTTCTTGATTCTGTGCCCTGCACACATGCATGTTTACATAAATAGTGCCTATTGTTATTGGTGACAGCAGTCTCCTCACCCATGACCCGGAGAAGTTTACGAGTGCACATCACAATCCACATACGATCATCTCTTTCTTGTTTGTCCTATTTACTTGTGGGCATGGATTCTCTAACTTTGTTCGGTTTCATCTAGTCATCATTTGTTTACTGTTTTCACTACTACTTTGGACCATTGAATCCGATTGTGTCTAGAAAAAAGATTCCTTTTTGCATGCTAATTATATACTATTTAGACAGTATTATGATATGGTATGTGCTCGAAAAGGGAATCGATAAGCAAGTCTAAGCCGAGTCTTTACATGGCTCAAACATACTATGTAATTGGGCACCTTTTTTCTTCGAAGATTTACGGTCTGGATGGCTCGTATACGCGGATAAAAATTTCATGGGTTCCGTTAAAAATGATTTTTTATACTTTAGTTCCTATATTAACTTCTGTTGGAACTATAACAACTTTTTTTTTTTTTTTTTTGGTAATTTCTAGACCATGTCGTCTTGTTGTCAATGATCTTGGTTTTTTTCTTCTTCTTCTGAAAATTGGGACCTTGGCTTTTGTGTAGTAAGAATATGAAATAGAAAGTTTCCTTTTCTTTTCTTTGCTTTTGGTTTGGCATCCTGGGAAGTACTAGAAGTAGCGACCAATCAATCAATGTGCTTTAATTTGCTTCTATTTTTTATTACAAATAAGGAGAATGGACTAGTGGCCGAGAAATGTAACTGAAGCAGGAGAATGACCCTGGTGATATTTTGGTGTGTGTTCATGGACCTGGAACACCAGTAGTAGATGTCATGTCTTTTTTGCGACGTATCTCATCTGTTTGGTGATATTATCTTTATTGGTGGCACGTTCTCTTAATCCCTCTTTTTATATCTCTCTGCTTCAGTGCTTGCGTGCGTGCAATTTCCTTTTTTAACAAAAAAGATATATATATAGCGAGAGAGGGGGGGGACTTATAGCATAAATGACTATTTTTTTTAGTTAAGTATACTTTGAATTTTCTTATAAATTCTTTATGTATTTATGTGTATAATCTGCGTATGCACCTATATTTTGTATGGTGGGCTGGGTGTGCCCAAGTACGTAGCGGCGGAGTGAAGAAAACAAATGGAGTGAGTTGTTGCGTGTGTGCGTGGTTGGGGATTTTGGCAAGCAAACAATGTGTGTAGCATTTGATTTGATATATAAAAAGAGTAGAATAATAAAATCGAATGAAGAAGCAACGAAAACGCGGGGTGCAACGAAGGCGTCGCTCTCGCACGCACCACCTCTGCTGTGCTGCGTGTGTGTGAGAGAGACGGATCCGGGAGAGGACAGGTGGGCGAGAGAGTCCGCGAGAGATCTCCTCCTCCTCCATAGCCGCGCAAAGCAGTTGCTGTTGGTTTGTTGGCTGCAACAACAACAAACTATTATAGCGGACGGAAGCGGAGATCTCCACCGCGCAAAGCCCTTGGAATCGGATCGCACTTCCCAGGATTGGATTTGGATCCCCATTCATTCATCATCGCCTTGTTCCGCCTTTCCCGTTTCTGTTTCCAATCCAATCACCTGCCCTGCCTGCACCCCATGTCTATATATACTTATTAATAACAAACCCCTCCCCCAAAAAAAATCCCCGCCGCCATTAGCGAGCGGCGAGCTCTCCTCTTCTTCGTCCTCCTCGTTGCCGCAATTTGCTCCTCTTGCTCACCCACCAAAAGCTCTCCCTCCCTCTGTCTTTCTCTGCTGCTCGTCGTGGTCAGCCGCGACGAACGAACGAACGAGCAAAAGGCCGTCCTTTTCCTTTTGCTGATTTGCTCTCCGCCCAGCGAATCAATCAATTCAATCAGAAAGTTGGAATTTTGATTGAGGTGCTCCATCCATAAACCCAATTCGTCATCCGCACGACATAAATTGGATCGGAATCGGACAAGCACAAAGCAAGCAAGCAAGCTAGCAGAGGCAGGCAGTCCAGATTGGATTAGATTCCCTCCCTTATTACCTGACTTAGACTCCAGAGACTGAAGAAAAAGCAGCACAGCAGTCCAAGAAGCAAAGCAATGGATGTAAGTCTTCCTCCCTTTCCATCCCACTTTCCCTCCTCCTTTACCTATCAATTCTATTCTATCACACCACTTGCTGACCTTCTTCCTCTTTTTTTCTATTCTATCTAATTTTATTCTCCTCCACCCACTACTCACCTAGTATAGTATGCTCTGCACATATACATATATATTAGAGATGAGATGATGCTGATTGCCCATGCCCATGATTGCTTTGCTTGCGTGAGCCATCGTCTTTAGTTTGGTCACTCTGCCTGCCTATTCCTGTTGTGCTAAACCTGCCATGCCAGTCAGCCATTCAGTCATAATGTTACTATCTACTGGTATTTGGGCATGCATCTCATGTTTCCTCAATCTTTTTCAAGATTCTTTTCTTTTCTTGTCTTGTGTGTTCCACATGGCACGTTGATCACTACTAGTTACTGCATTATTAGGCACCGCACTAAATACACCCCCACACTGTCACTCACTCACTCATCTTATTTGTGATGTGTATCACGAGCAAGAAAGATACGTACGCAGCAGCAGCAGCAGCATTCAGCAACCAAATCGCATTAGATTTTCTAATTGATTGATACATACAACCCTCCGTCATCAAGTATTGAATGCCCATGTTCCCATTCCCACCACTTTAGTTTGGCGCTAACAAAAAACGTGTCCATCATTGTTTCTCGCTCTTTACCTTTTATATAATTTTCTGGACGACATCCATCCATGATTCTTATGAAAATGAAAATGGAAATGATGCGAGCTACTTTTGGTCTTTGGGGAAGCCACCGCATCACCGTGTTGTGCTGCGGCGGCCTCCTCCTCTTTCTCTTTTTATAGGCCGCCTCCTCCTCGGCTTCCTCATCCTTCACCTGCGAGGGCAACGCAGAGGACCTGCCCCTGCGCCTGCAATTCTACGACGACGACCAAGACCATCAGGCTCCTCCCGACAGGGTGCCCCTCCTCCTGCCCATCAAGATCATGGACGTCGCCGACGAGAAGGGAGAGACGCCCCAAATCTCTGAGGATACCGCCCACCAGATTAGCGTTGGTACGTATTATGCAATTTCTCCTCCCTCCTTTCTTTTCTCCTCTGCTACCACTATCTCTGCATGCGCATTCCTGCTTCTTCTCACAAACAAATGAACAGCATACATACATATATACATCATGAGAGCTTGTTTAGAATCCTCCTTCAGTGATCCACTTGCTTTGCTCTTCCATTCCATGGATGAAATTGCTTCTGCTACATAAATATATCTGTATAATCAAATAATAGTACTAATATTTTATTCTCAATTTATTACAAAGCGGATGTACAACCACGTGGCTTTGCCAAACCCATAGTAATAATTACTAAATTTATTTATGTCTGCATTTATATTTGTTTCAATAATAATTAATAAAGCATACATTATGTATGGTTGAATCCTCAAACCATTCTGTGTGCCTGCTATTTTCTTTCAGATCCTTGGTATCAAGTTGGCTTCATCCTCACCACCGGGGTCAACAGCGCATATGTTCTAGGATACTCTGGATCAATTATGGTCCCTTTAGGCTGGATCGGCGGCACATGTGGCCTCCTCCTAGCTGCTGCCATTTCCATGTATGCTAATGCTCTTCTTGCACGGCTTCATGAAGTCGGTGGCAAACGCCATATCAGATACAGAGATCTCGCTGGACACATATATGGTCAGTAACTAACTTCCCTTTTAGCTCTGCACTTGCATCAGCATTATTCTATACTAGTCAGAATAAGCTAGTATGATTAATTTTATTTTTTATTTTGATTTGATTTGACTAGGATAAAATCAAATGACATTGATCATTTTCTTTATTTATTCTTATCATTTCATTTTACTACAGGACGAAAAATTTATGGGCTTACATGGGCTCTGCAGTATATTAACCTTTTCATGATCAACACTGGCTTTATAATCTTAGCTGGACAAGCTCTCAAGGTATGATCCAGGACAAAAGAGAAATCGCCTCAGATTGATACATACTGTTTCTTTTGTACATCAAACTCTCTTCTCCCCATGACTCCCTCTATCATATTTCTTGGTCCTACTGTTTATTGATCCTCCTGTATGTAAACTAGGATTTTTTTTTTCTGAAATTCCATTTCTTGTTTTTCCTTCTATTAGATCGACAAATTTGTCGATAGCATGCTGTAAACAGGTTAGATTACAGTTGCATTTACTCTTGATGTAAATCTAAATAACGAAATATTTCCCTCAAACTTATTTTCTCACCTTCCATTTGCAGGCAACATATGGACTCTTTAGTGATGCTGGAGTTCTGAAACTCCCTTACTGCATTGCAATATCAGGATTCGTCTGTGCTCTTTTTGCCTTTGGAATCCCTTATTTATCTGCCCTCAGGATTTGGTTGGGATTCTCCACACTTTTCAGCCTCATATATATTGTGGTAGCATTTGTGCTGTCACTGAGAGATGGTATTATCCTTTGGCTCCGTCTATATTGAGACTTCATATATATGCATTTCTGTATTTAATATGATATCTTTTTTTTTTTTGACGGAGGATATGATATCTTTGTTTCATCGCTGATGTTTCATATTAGGGATAACCTCGCCTGCGAGGGATTATAGTATTCCCAAATCATCAGGTTCAACTCGAGTCTTCACTACAATAGGTGCTGTAGCAGACCTTGTGTTTGCTTACAACACTGGTATGCTGCCAGAAATTCAGGTGAGTTCAGACGATCATTTTCTGGTTTTAGTTAATTTATTTAGTAGCAGCAAGGAAATAACATTAATTATTATGTGTTTAATATATAATATATTGCAGGCAACCATAAGGCCTCCTGTGGTGAAGAACATGGAGAAAGCTCTATGGTTCCAGTTCACCGTTGGCTCCTTGCCTCTCTATGCTGTCATCTTTATGGGTTACTGGGCCTATGGTTCCTCAACATCAGGTTATCTGCTAAACAGTGTCACAGGCCCAGTTTGGGTAAAAGCCGTTGCAAATATGTCAGCATTTTTTCAGACCGTCATAGCGCTGCACGTAAGGCAACACCTTCTTTGTTTTGTTCTTCAAGTCCAAACTGCAATATTTAGTCATGTATACACCTCTTTGATTTGAAACATGCCATTCATGGAATGCTCTGTGACTAACTTTGCATATGTTCTCCAGATATTTGCTAGCCCAATGTATGAATTCCTGGACACAAAATATGGAAGTGGGCGTGGTGGTCCTTTTGAAATCCACAACGTAGTGTTCAGGGTAGTAGTGAGAGGAGGCTACCTGACGGTGAACACGCTGGTGGCGGCGGTGCTCCCATTCCTCGGTGACTTCATGAGCCTGACGGGCGCCCTGAGCACCTTCCCACTGACGTTTGTGCTCGCAAATCACATGTACCTGATGGTGAAGGGGCCTAAGCTGTCTGCCATCCAGAAATCATGGCACTGGCTGAATGTTGTTGGGTTCACTGCATTGGCTGCTGCTGCGGCGGTCTCGGCAATTAGGCTCATCATGCTTGATTCCAGCACCTACCACTTCTTCGCTGATCTTTGAGCTTGAGGGCCCCCAGATCAGTGAAATATTCAATTCTAGCTTGTTTCCTTTTTTTTCTTTTTGGAAGGGAGGGCAGATAGGGTGGTTAATTAGGTACCAGCAGTAGTTGATTTGAAAACGGTAATTCCTTGGAGCAATAAAATCAAGGTGAAATGCGCCTTGCCTTGCCTCTTGTCTACTCTTCATCAGTAGTACATGCTGTGACTTGCTGAGCCAGAGCAGAGCTAGTATTTCATCCTTTTTCAGAGAATCATATATTGATGTATATATGTTTGTTGGGGGGTGCATACTGCATAGCATAGCGCTTCCGCAGCACGGAGAAGTGGATAATTGTAATTGCAATCGATCGAATCGACGAACAAGAAACAACTGCAACCATACAGGCCCGGAGTATTATATAAGTATGCAGCAGCATACTGCATTATTAGATGATTGATTGATATAAGAAGAGCATGCACATGCACTAGCAGCAGGCCGAAGCGAGGGGGATGGTGTCGATGCAGGACTTGTAGAGGATGCGGAGGTAGTCAAGCAGGGCGTCCTGGTTGGCGCCGTCCACCGGCTCCATCTCGAAGCTCCACACCACCAGCGTTGCTGCGCCGCCGCCGTAGTCGAAGAGGCTGATGGTGTTGCGAGAGCCGGCGAGGCCGACGTTGCCGTCCTCCATGAGGTAGGTGTAGGAGCGGGAGGCGTGGTCCATGGCCACCAGCCTCTCCCTGACCCACGACGACGACGCCTGCTGCTGCGGGAACATGAGGCCGCCGCGCACGAGGCGCACGTAGCCCGGCACGCCCTCGTCGCCGGCCACCGCGGTGCACGACTCCACCATGGGCATCCACTCGCGCAGCCGAGACGTGGCGGACACCAGCTCCCACACGCGGTCCACGGGCGCGCTCACCACCCCGCTCGCCGTGCCGCGCCACTTGCCATCCATGGCGGCGAACCGTCAGCTCCAGCAGTCCAGCTCCTCCTCCTCTGCTCCAGCACAAACACAGACAGACAGGCAGCCCTGTTCGGGACTCCCAAGGTTAGGTGCTGCTGTGCTTTCCAGCTTCCCAAGGACGACCGAATTAATCCAACATGGCTGCAAAATCAAAGCTCGCCTTGCCAACCAAAATAAGCATAATTTTTTATATATATATATATATATATATATATATATATATATATATATATATATATATATATATATATATATTGTTAATTATTCTTAATGTTGCTCTCTAAAATGGATACATGGAAACACGAACAACCATGAGGATGGAGCTAAGGCTTGCCATCAGTTGGACCTCTGAGAATTTCCATGAAAAATCAATGGATATAATGTTTAATTATTCTTAATGACCATCATAAAGACCGATGATGGTCTCTTTGTGGTCTGGTTGCTTGCACGCCTGATGCAGGGGCGGAGCTTCGTTATATTATGGCCAAAGTAGGATTATATATATCGATGAAAGGATCAAGGCCTAATTAACCGACATGTATGTGTTGCAACTTATTAGGTGCCCTTGCAAAGAAGTGTGTAACTAGTGAGGGTAAAGGAGTACTAGAAATTTAATTGCAACCGTGAAAATAAATTACTTACTACTGCAGTGTAGTACTGGTACAAAACATTACAAAACATAACATATATGGTGAACTTGAATGAAGTAAATAAAACATATATATGCGAGCGAGATGGAGTGGCAGGCCCATCATCTCCTGTTGAGTACGGTAGCTTGCACTGCATTGCATTGCATCTCATCTCTAGTGGTAGTGGATCTATACACTGCTGCTGCTGGTAGCTTGTTGATAGGTACTAGTACTTGTGGTGGTTGCCTGCTTGTACCTGTACCACTTTGCAATCCAGAGGTAGACGACGAAGTTGATGACGCTGAGCAGGGCGAGCAGCCAGAAGAAGTAGTCGAGGTGGCCCCGGTTGAGGTTGTCGGGGATCCAGCCGAGGCGGCCGTTCCTGGTGGTGACGGCGGTGACGACGGACACGAGCAGCGCGCTGAGGTAGCTGCCGAGGGCGGAGGAGGTGAGCGAGAGCGCGGTGCCCATGCTCCTCATGGCGTCCGGCGCCTGGTCGTAGAAGAACTCGATCTGGCCGATGAAGGTGAACACCTCGGCGGCTCCGATGATGAAGTACTGCGGCACCTGCCAGAAGATGGAGATGGGCAGGTAGCTGGTGGTGTCGTCGAGCATGCCGTGCGCGGCGGCGACGCGGAGCCTGGCCACCTCCAGCGCCCCCGCGGCGAGCATGGAGAGGACGGAGACGGCGAGGCCGATGCCCATGCGCTGGAGCTGCGTGAAGCCGCGCGGGTGCCCCGTCCAGCGGCGCGCGGCGGGGACGACGAGGCGGTCGTAGGCGGGCGCCCAGGCGATGACGCTGAGGGTGTCGAAGATGGAGAGCGAGGCAGAGGGGATCTTGAAGGCGCCCATGCGCGGGTCCAGCGTGTTGCCCTGCAGCACGAACATGGTGCTCATCTGGCTGTACACCGCCGACATGACGATGCCGCTCGCCCACACCGGCAGAAGGCGGATGACGCTCTTGAGCTCCTCCACCTGCGTCACCGTGCACAGCCGCCACGGGTTCGGCTTCTTGCCGCCGTCAAGGTCAAGCTCATCCTCCACGACCACGACCGCCGCCCTGTCCAGCCACCGGAACTGCTCCGTGTGCTCCAGCTTCCTGCTGCCCTGGATGGCGGATGACTCGTGGAGCAGAGCCGCGCCCGCCGGCTGCTTTCCCTTCCTCCTCCAGGCGGCCACCACCACCTGCAGCATCCGCGTGAGCGGGCTGCCCCCCGGCTTCTGGTGCCTGTAGAGCCTGCTCCCCAGCAGGAAGCTGGCGACGGCGACGGCCATGGCGGCGGCGGGGATGCCGAAGCCCCATCCCCAGCCGACGTTCATCTGGACCCAGACGAGCACCGAGGAGGCGACGAGGGCGCCCACGTTGATGGACATGTAGAACCAGTTGAAGAAGGAGCTCTTGCTCTGGCGCTCGCTCGGGTCGGCGTCGTCGAACTGGTCGGCGCCGAAGGAGGAGACGCAGGGCTTGATGCCTCCCGTGCCCACCGCGATGAGGTAGAGCGCCGCGAAGAAGGCGGCGCTCTGGCCCGCTGTCGGATGGGCGCCGGCGTCGGGAGGCGGCCTGAGCCCCGGGACCGCGGCGCTCATGGTGAGCAGCGCGAGGCCGACGATGTAGAGCGCCATGAAGGCGGCGATGGTGCGGTACCTGCCGAGGTAGGCGTCGGCGAGGAAGGCGCCGAGGAGGGGCATGACGTAGCAGGTGCCGGACCAGTTGCTGACGTTGTTGGCGGCGGCGGCGTTCCCCTGGTGGAGGCGGTCGATCATGTAGTTGACGAGGTTGGAGCTCATGCCGTAGTAGGCCAGGCGCTCGCAGCACTCGTTGCCCAGGATGAAAGGGCACGCGCGCCACGTCCCCGTCTTGCTCCGCACCGCCGGCTTGCCGGAGTGGTCCGTCGTCCCGTCAAGCGTCGTCGCCGTCTCACTGTCGTCTCCTCCTCCACCTGCCATGGCCTATATATATATATATATATATATATATATATATATATATATATATATATATATATATATATATATATATATATATATATATATATATATATATATATATATATATATATATATATATATATATATATATATATATATATATATATATATAACACGGCACTAAGAAAATTGCATGGATTCGTATTGTACCCGAGATAAAGATCCAAGTCGTTCACGGCAAAGAGGAGAATCGCGATAAAGACTCCGGAGATCCCTGCATCTATCTGCATGCATCCAACCGGCAACCGGCCAGATTCATCCTTTTCTATAGACCAGACAAAATATAAAAAGTTCAATGCACTTGATAATTGTTTCAAGGGTCAAGATATTTTTTTTACCAAATTCCAATTTTGCATTAATAAAAAATTGTTATGAGCACCCAAAAATATTGCACTAAAATTTATTATGATTACCCAAAAATTGCATTCAAAATTATTATGACGGTCTCATTTTGTTTTTTTCTGTCTTCCCCGATTTGCATTAAAAATTGTCAAACATTAATGTAAAAAAATTTTCATATAAAAGTCAGCTTGCCTTTGTGGCTCTATACTTAGAAAATCTCCAAAAGCCTTTTTTCTAAAATTTACTCTACAAATTATTATTTAGAGAGTCATTTGAGTAAAAATCATTTAGAGTCATTTGTGGTTCTGTTGGACTTATAAGCTGATAAGCTAAATAGCTAATTTATTACGAGAGAAAAACACCATTGAAATGGTTGATAAAACAAGCTTAACAAAACAATATATCTTTTTATATTTTTCAACAACATTTCTATTTTGTACAGTCTAGAGAGTATCATGGCCCTCCATCTTTGGCCAACAGAAATCTATAATAGAGTATCTATATCTATATTAGAGACTGTTGGACGGTGTTTTTTCAACAAAATCTCTACTATATTTCTGTGAATTAGGGAAGAATTAAAGGATCTCTTGTAGAAGCACTTCTGGTTGCACGAAAGACAACACAACAGCCTCGCCTTAGCTTCGCTGCAGCCCCAGCGTATACGAACTGTAATCTAAAACACAATATATATCTTACGAGAATAAAGTTCATCATAATCATTAACAAATAAACCAAACTAAGCATGAGGCTCTCAGCAAGTTTGACAAAACAAAACACGGTACATACTACTAATTACATTTGCCAATCAGATAGGTTTGCTGGCTGGGCACAGAAACAAAAGGCTGAATACAGAGCATCAAATCCCAAATCCTTAAAACCCTATTTACCATGGTGATGCAACAGTCAATCAAACTAAAATGACATCCCATAGCGACATGTAGCATGCTTTCTTGTGCCAAACTGTGTCACGAACTAAATTTTCTGGCAATGCTGTACATCACATCCATTGCTGGTACCATCATATTCGGCAAGCTGCTCTTGTGAATCATCTCCACTTCGAACTTCATCCACAGCGTGTGCAATCCCACTTCCAAACACAGCAGCTACACACGACGTACCAGATGTTTTGTCATTGTGGCCCACATCAACATACTTGTTCACCTGTCAATCAAATAGGGTAATAAGCCACATGGCAAGAAGGTAAAATCTAGCTGAACAACAGCCCAATTATCTTACATTATTGGCCCCGGATATACTTTCAGGCATATCGGGAATTACCACAGGTAACACGTTGGCCAGCTGAGGATTGCTTGCAGGTGGTGTCGAAGCTATAAGCCTCATCAATGTTTCCCTTGCGCTTCTCTCCACTAGTGATTCTGCTTCTGGCAGCAAAGGCTTCAAGCTCGGGAGCAGGGGAACTGCTGAAGTTATAGAAGGCCCACAACTCACTAGATATGCCTGCCCCGCTGAACACACATCAATGACTGGGACATGCACAATGGGATCAGACATCAATGGTGTGAATGTTGGAACTTGTGAGCCATGTACAGGAATAAGTGGTGAAGTGGGAAGTGGAAGGTGAATTAATGGGTCATGCAGTAGGGAGGGAAGATTAAGGGAAGGGAGATCAGTTGTATCCAGCTTTACAGAAACTGTTGAAGAAGGTGGCTGCTCACTTGCTAGCAGCGAACTTAAAGGTGGTAGGGGCAGCGGATCTACAGATGTACCTGGCAGATGCAAAGGGGTGACAGTGTATTGCAGTGATGATGGGCATGGTGGGCACCAGCAATAGTAAGGCTTAAACTGTTTCTCCAAAGAAACCTCAGGAGCTGGACAAGTGCCAAGGGAGTAAATAGGCGGCAACAAGGGAAATGAAAGAGGCATGTCCAAAGGAACTGAGCTAACATTGTTCTTTGAGCAATCTGCATCGCACTTCTCACTGGTAGAATCAGGGTTGATTGTCAAAGGAATTGTATCAAGCGGAGCAGTTAACGGGCCCGACCATTCCACACGACGCTTCAGTTCGTCCCTCCCAACAACCCTTGCACATGAAGCCCTTGGTACCCCATCTTTAAAAGGGCCAGATCTGGGACTTAGGCTGGCTTGATAGACAGAGCTTGACTTAGTTGCACCAGTCGCAGAGGCACGAAACCTGGAAGTTTTGGAAACAGCTGACTGGAGCTGTAAATATTGATCATGTGATCTTGATGTACTCAGAAAGTCATTAAGTGATCCCAATGATTTAACATCACCAATACTTGATGCAAGTAGGTAAGCATGTAAATGAGTGGCAAAAGCATCAAGCCGCGAATTGGAGATGCCAGTGAGATCAGAGAGTGTTGGCCTCCCGTCCAAAAGGTTTTTCATCTATGCACACAAAAACGAGAATAAGAATCCTCATCAGTACATGTGTATTGCTATGTATAACACCATTTTATGTTTTGTTTGAGGTAACAATTTTAGCATATCCAAGTCAATATAAATAAAGGCAATATATATTTAAACAAACCTTTGTAAGAAGTTCCATTCCTTGTTCCTTGGACTTCTCAGCACACCAGTAGTAAAATACTTTAGATTCTGATACTCTGATTAGGAAAGAGCGCCCAGAATAATCAGCTGATATTTCTTCAATCACAACTTCTGAAAATTCAAAGCTGTTGCTCAAGAGAGCTAGTTGCTCTGAATAACCATCATCACAAACAAAGGTAAGCCGCATGCTAGATGATGGCAGAAGAACAAGGTTCAGCTTCCCTCTGCACATAGGAGATGCAAATACATGAGATTCCTTTACATATGGTTAACAGAAATAAGATGAGTGCATTTTTTCACCAAAGGACCAAATGGGGTGCCAGTGCTGACAAATGCAAGCATTAGCATACAACACACCTGTTGTTTCCGCGAAACAAACCTGTATTACCGATACGGAGAAAGTGAAACAAAATGGTCGGAGCACCGAAGTGGCAGGCTAAAGCGCGCTGAAACCACTCGGGCTCCTTGCTCCTCTCTCTGGCCGAGGGGGCACCCCCCAGCTATTTATAAAACAGCGGCTGTCCAGCGTCGGACGGATCCGCCCCTCCTGTCCGTGGCCAAGAGCACAGCTGCCCGGGAACCCTAGGGGCATTATCGTCGGACCGCGGGCTCCGCCATGTCAGCCCTAGATGGTGGGGCCAAGCCCCACCCGGCCGGGTGGGTCGGTCGTCTTCCGTCTGGTGACCCCTCGGCTCGCCTTCCTCTCTCCCGCCGCCCGAATCACGCGGCCCGATATCTTGGAGCCGAACCCGCCGGGCGTGGTCGCCCGATCGCTTTTGCCTCTCCCGCAAAATCACGGGTTTCGCTCATCTCGGCCTCACCACGGCGGCCGGGAAGGCGCCCAGCGCGACCAGCGACCGCCCGGACCGGCGGATTGGCTAGATCCGCTTAGCATTCGGCGAGGTGGCGCTGCTCGGCTTCGAGGCGGTACATAGCCCGGGGGACTCGCCCCAGCGAATGTGCCGCAGGCGAAAGGGAAAACCGAATGCGGGTCATTGCGTCCGTGCCATCGCCAGCGGTTTCGCCTTTGCGCGAGTTGCGCGTTGCCGGTGCGAAAGGGGCGCCCGTAAGCTGACCCTTGCCCCCAACAATAGCCCCTTGAGGCGCCACATCGAGGCCTGGCCTTTGATGGGCGGATCTCCCAAAAGGCGCCACCTCGGCGAAGGTGACGCGTTCGCCGAAGGCAGCGATTATTATTATTATTATTATTATTTATTTTATTTTATTAAATAATAATTTTTTTATGTGCGGGCGGTCGCGCCCTGTTCGGCTTCCTCGGGGAGGCGCGCCGGTGGCCTATAAAAGGGGGCCTTGCTGGCGTCGGTGGAGGGAGCCTACCGGCTGTCGCTTTCATCGGCTTGCCTTCGTCTCGCATTCGAGCTCGGGCTTCCCCAAGGTTTCGGCCCTTGCTTTTCGGCGTCGCTTTCGTGGTGGTGAAGTGCTTTTCTCCACAAGGTTCGTTTTTAAGCATGCTTCTGCTTCTTTATTCGTTTTCGCTTAGCATCACGGAGTGGAGTCTGCCTGTGCTCGATTGTTGTGGTTTGGCCTTTTCCGATTAGCCTTTCTTTTTCGCGTTTTTCCTTAGATGTCTTCGACCGAAACCGGTTCCACTTTCGCTGGCTCTACATCCGCGGATACGCCTACTTTCGAGAAATCGGAGGGAGAGGAAGTGTCGAATGCGGAGGTGAGCGGATCTGGTGGTGCCTCCCCGCATTCGCTCTTTGGTTCACACGAGGTGGGGGACGCGGAAGGCGAAGAGGGGTCCGAATCCGTTGGGACGCATGCGGCCTCCCCGGAGTCTCGGGCGCTTTCTACCTTGACGGTCGCTCGTCGATTCGGCCGAAGTTGGAGAGCTATGTCGCTAAACGCTTTCCTCGAGAGCCGGGGAACCTTCTCCCTTTCGGCCTCAAGCGTCGAGGAAATTCGCAGCCCAATGCCCTACGAGGCGTCGTATTTCGGGACTTCTTCACCGCTTGGCTGCGCTTTCGGCCGGACAGTTTTGTGGCCGGCGTGCTTGAGCGGTTCAATGTGCAGCTCCATCAGTGACCCCGAATCTTTGTTTTGCGATTGGGCGTCTTCTCTTTCGCTATGAAGATGCAGGGGTCTGCTTGTTTCGGTCGATGCTTTTCGTTCATTTTTACACTCTGCACTCTAGCCCGTCGAAACCGGATGAAGTGAAGTCCGAATTTGAGCTTACAACCGTCCCGAGGACATCCAAAAAATTCGCGGAATTGCACATACTTACCGAAACAAGTGGGAGCAGTGGGCGGAGCTCTTGGTTTTATTATCGCGTGTGCTCGGATTCGGACGTGGCTTCCGGCGTCGCAACGGACTATCCCGTGCTTCGGGCGCTTGTTTCGAATTGCGGCCCCGGGTGGCTTGAAAAAGGCTCGGTACACTTCTTCGGCTCCCGGGTGTCGCGAATGTGAGGATGCATTCACCCGCACGGCTCAACTTCGGACGAGCCGCGATTTGGTCGAGGAGTGGGTTGCTCTTCGCAGGCGCCCCTATGCTCGATCCATACATTCGGCTGCGCATGGGGTGCATAACGGTTATCGGCGCCCAATGGCGGCCATTCGGCGTCGGACCGAGATTCGTCGGGCGCTTCGTTCGTGCGTTCCGTCGAGGCTCGTGCGAAGTTCGGTTTGTGGACCCGATCACCGTGCGCGAGATGAACGCGAAACGGGCGCGCTCGGCGTCGACCGCTGGCTGAACCGTGCTTTCGACGATGGGCGTGCGTTATGGCGGCCTTGGCGGCGAGCGCGGGAAGGCGTCGTGTTAGCGGCGCCAGCCCCGGATCTCGGCGTCCGCCCGAAGTCGGCACCAAGCGTCGTGCCAAAGGAACCCGCGGATGTGCGGATTGGGCGGGACTGGCCAAACCCGTGAAGCGTAGCGAAAGGTGACGTTCGGCGACCAAGTTCCCGTTGTTGAGTTAGATTCCGAGGAGGTGGTGTGCCTTGCCTTTGGGTGTCCAAAGTTTGTATACTCTTTGTTTCGCCGGATTCGCTAATGCTCTATTTCGTCTTGTCCCTTCTTTTTTCAGGATTCGGACGAAACCGAGGAGATGGCGCCCACAAAGCCCCGCGCCCAAACATGTTGCTTCCGCGTTCAACGGCGACTTGTCGTCTATCGCTCCCCCGAGCTTCAACAAGCCGAAGAAGGGGGCGCGAAAGGGGGGGATCCTTGGCCGACGAGCCCGACAAGCGAGTCAAGGTGGCGGCCGAGGAAGCCGAAAGCCGCTGAGGCACCTTCGGCGACCGCGCCGAGGGATTCGGAGTCCCAGCGTGGCGAAAGATAAAGGCCGGCCGTAGGTAAGAGCCGTTTTACCGTGAGAGCTTGCTTGGCGTTACCCGGGGAGATGCTTGACACACGGCTCTTGGGTTTGGGCGCTGGACTGTCGGCGCATCAGGAAGATTATGGTGACCCTCGCTTTTTATTCGGGGTCCGGGTCCTCCGTGGACACGGATTCGCGGAAAGATAGATCTTATCGTATTGCTCGTGCTCTAGGTACTCTGCCGGGCGAAGTTTGGGCTGCAATTTCGATTGCGGCCGAAGTTGGCGTGCTTCCCGACATTGACGAATACCGCGAAATATGTCGACGACGCTCCCGTTCGTTGAGCCTTCCCGAGATGGAGCGGGATCTTCGGAAGGAGGAGAGCAAAGACGCTTCGCGGATGCCGCCGCTTACCACGAAATCGGCGTAAGTTTCGTGTTTTGTGTTTTTTTTTTTTTTTTTTTTTTTTTTGTCCGATGAATTCGCTGACCTTTTTAACGCCGTTTGCACTCGGGTCTGCTTTCGCCCTTTTCAGGCCCTCCTCATTTCGCGCACCTGGCGAGGCAGGGGGGAGGTTGTGAAACGATCTCTTCAACTCGGCGTAGAGGAAAAGTCGAGAAAGATTCAAGAGCTGGAAGAGGAGTTGAAGGTGCTTTGTGCTGAGCGAAAACGACGCCCGAAGCGAGCGACCCGAGGCGCTGCGGCAGGAGCCGGAGAAATTTGAACGTGAGCGAGGTGTCCGTAAGGCCGGAGTCGGCGTTGCGGCGAAAGAAGCCATAGCGAAATACTCTGGATTTGCCGCTCTCTTGGTATCGACGTTGTTCGCCGAACGATGACGAGCCCTCCACCTTCGCCGTGGATTCGGAGCGAGATGGAGTCCCTCGAGGGGAACCTTCAAGCATGCCCGCGATTCCCATTTTGCTATGTTGCCTTTCGCACTTTGTGCGCGGGCTTCTGGGGGCGAATTGCGAGCATCTCGGGGTGTGGACTGAGCAACGTCGGCGACTTCTCGCGCGTCGCTCCCGGCCAACGACGCTGGCCTTCGCTTCTTGGAGCGATTTTTGGTGTCGGGGGGCAGTGACCTTGCCCTCATGCGCCGCCGCCTCCGCCGTTGCCAAAGGTTTCGTTTCGACTGTGATTTCGCTTTTGTGCTTGCTATTCGCTTATTCTTCGCCTTAGTTGACTTTCGCATTTTGGTTTTCGGGACGATGCCGACAAGAATCGCCTTGTTTCCTTGGTTTCGGAGTACATGGCCGGCCTTGGCGACGCCCGCTGGGCCGAGAAACGTCGCGTCGAGGCGGCACGCCGACGCCCGTGGCCGGGTCTACGCCTCCGGGCTCGAAGGCTGCTTGAAGAGAACGTAGTGGTAGATTCTTAGTTTCGGCTCGATGTTGTGTACTCCGCGCAAAATCAGTGCGCGAAATTTGAACAATTTGTATGGTGGTTGATCGACCTTGTGCGCGGAGTTCCCGGTTGGGGGCCTGCGCACCTGAATTCGTGTGGCCTTTGGCTATTAACCGTGATGGACTCCACGTGGGCGGGTCTTCTTGGTTTCGGCACCGTCAAAAGTTTCTGACCTTGAAACTCTCGGATTTTATGGATTCTCGCCTTTTGGCGCTTTGATTGCGGACCGGCGTATCAAGGACTTTTTGCTCGCCTAGACCCATTGTTGTTGCGGGCGCCGTCGAAGGCGTGCGTTGCGCCGCTCAATGGTGCGTGCCACGCGGCTTCCGAACTCGCTACTGATGGAGCCGAAAGAAGAGCCCGTCGAAGAAGATGTGTCAGGAGGTTCGCGACGCTATTATTTTTACCCCTCCCCGATGGGATGCGATGTGCGGATGCGGGGTGTGTTGTTATTTATCTATTTCACTTGGTTACCGAATTTGTTTGGCGGAGCGAAAAATCGCCGTTCTCTTCTTGGTTTTGTTTTCTTTCCTTCGGGAAAGGCGCCACCCCTCGCATTCGACGGGGTGGTGGCGAATATATTTCGCTGAACGAGCGTAACTTAGGGCTCTCGGCGATTTAGTCGACTTCGTAGAAAAAAGGCGCCATACCTTACATTCGCGAGGGCGTTGGTGAAACCGGATCACGAAATCACAACGCGGAGTGGGCGTGACCAGCCCCTTAGCGGGTCAGGTTACTTTTCGTTGAAAGGACGCCACCCCTCGGATTCGCTAGGGCGGCTGGCGAGACTAGGTCGCGACATGGAGCGTAACCAGCCCCTTAGCGATTTGGTTAACTTTTCGTTGAAAAGGCGCCACCCCTCACATTATTTGGGCGGTGGCGAATTCATGTCGCGAAATGGAGCGTAACCAGCCCCTCGGCGACTTGGTTAACTTTTTTTTAGAAAAGGCGCCACCCCTCACATTCGCCGGGCGGTGGGGGATTCATGTCGCGGAATGGGCGTAACCAGCCCCTTAGCGATTTGGTTAACTTTTTCGTTGAAAAGGCGCCACCCTCACATTATTTGGGCTACTGGTGAATTCATGTCGCGAAATGGGGCGTAACCAGCCCCTCGGCGACTTGGTTAACTTTTTGTAGAAAAGGCGCCTCCCCACGCATTCATTTGGGCGTCTGGCGAATTCATGTCGCGAAATGGGCGTAACCAGCCCCTTAGCGATTTGGTTAACTTTTTCGTTGAAAAGGCGCCACCCCTCACATTATTTGGGCTATTTGGCGAATTCATGTCGCGAAATGGGCGTAACCAGCCCCTCGGCGACTTGGTTAACTTTTTGTAGAAAAGGCGCCACCCCTCACATTATTTGGGGCTATTTGGTGCATGGGTGCACTCTCATGGAGTGTCCTTGCGGTTATTGTGCTTGGTTTTATCACAAGTTTTTTTACAAAGGTACTTCTCTTTGGGGAATCTCAAGCGTCTCTGATCGGTTTGCTTTTTGCGAGGCGCACGTAGATGGTGTCTCGTTGAAGGTTTCACACTGCCCGATGTCGAGTTGTTACATGCGGCTTCGTTTTTTGTTTTTCGGCCATACGAAGGGGGCGGCGTCCACTCTCCTTTGCTCTTCACGCATGCCTTCCATGCCGATTTGGTTTGGATGGCATTTTGTTTTGGTTTTCCTTCCTGTTCGACGCGGCTCATTCTTTGAGCTATTATTTCGGGTCCTATGCTCATACCTATTTATTGACAGTTCTGCCGTTGTGGCGTTTTTTTTTGTATTTATTGTTGTCTCGTGTGTTGCTTTGATTGTTGCATTTAATTTGGTTGTTTCCTCGATTAACGCCGCTTGGCGTATGCTACCTTATATAAGGGCTGTTGGTTGGTTGGCGTCGGTGTCTTATGCTTCCCTCGGAATGTGACTTTCGCATTCTTTGTTTTTGCGACGACCAACATGATATATTACTTGGGGATGGGAGAGCATTCGGAATGCGATTCGCCCGTGGGCCCACGGATTTGTGCGGGATTTGCATCTTGCCGTGTTTTTGGATCTTGTCCTTGCACGGGATAGACAAGATATGTAACCTCGGTCTTTGTGTGAAGGTTCCGATTAATGTCGATCCTGCGCATATGCTACCACAGGAATCACGGGGTGATTGCTCGTTGGCGCTGGCGTCCGAATCGTCCTGCTCCCTTATTGTAGAGTCGGGTGGTTCGGTTGGTTCAGGCTTATTTGAGCCATGGTTGTGCGTGGATATTGTAACTATCTTGGGAGCTTTGGTCTTTTCTAATGAGGCCCCTTGTTTTCATCTATTTGTAGTATATTTTACTTTCTCGGCCTTTTTTCGTGATCGATTGGTGATAATGTGTCCCCGTCCGTCGAGTGGTGCGGCTGAGGCCTTCTCGGCATTCGTTTCTCTCGCCTTGTTGGCGGGGTGTTTGGGCCCTTAGGTCTTTTGTGATTTCGTCTCCTCGCCTTTTCGGGGATTGAATTATTTCGACTTTGTCCCCTCGCCTTTTCGGGGGACCGAAGTGTTTTTAGCCCTTAGGCTTTTTCGGCTTCGTCCCCTCGCCTACTCGGGGGATCGAAGTGTGTTTAGCCCTTAGGCTTTTCGGCTTCGTCCCCTCGCCTTTTCGGGGGATCGAAGTGTGTTTAGCCCTTAGGCTTTTCGGCTTCGTCCCCTCGCCTTTTCGGGGGATCGAAGTTTTCTTTAGCCCTTAGGCTTTTAAACCGTCCCTCGCCTTTTCGGGGGATCGAAGTTTTCTTTAGCCCTTAGGCTTTTTTAAACCGTCCCCTCGCCTTCTCGGGGGGATCGAAGTATGTTTAGCCCTTAGGCTTTTCGGCCGTCCCTCGCCTTCTCGGGGGGATCGAAGTATTTTTAGCCCTTAGGCTTTTTTAAACCGTCCCCTCGCCTTTTCGGGGGATCGAAGTTTTCTTTAGCCCTTAGGCTTTTTAAACCGTCCCTCGCCTTTTCGGGGATCGAAGTTTTCTTTAGCCCTTAGGCTTTTTTCGGCCGTCCCTCGCCTTTTTCGGGGATCGAAGTTTTCTTTAGCCCTTAGGCTTTATAATGGATGCACGGGGTGAGAACGAATTTGTGGGAATTTCGCCGCTTGCATCCTCTATTGCTACGTCGAGCTGCCGATAACCGAAACAAACGGTTTCCTTTGTTGCGTATTCGCCTGGACATCTCGCGTATCACGCATAATGGTCTCTTGATGCGCGACTTTTAATTTCTTTCCGCTAGGGATGGCCACGTAGTTTTTCCGAAGTTTAATTATTACAATGAGTTCGAAGGTTGCTAAGGAAATAAACTATTACATTCATGAATGTCTTGCACGACTTTCGAGTTACGGATAAAAACGCTTCATGTTGTCGGCGTTCCATGTATGCGTCGTCTCTGCGCCTTCCTCGTTGAGCAGGTGGAAAGTGTTTTCGCCCGACTCTCTTGGCGACGACGAAGGGGGCCGTACCATTGCGATTGCAGCTTGCCTTGTTTGTCGGGATGGCGGATGAGCACCATATCGCCAGTGCGATGTTCTTGCGAGCACCCTTTTGTCCCTCCACGCCTTCGTTTTACGCATGGTATTTATCAAGATTGTTAGCCGCTACTAACCTCGTGCCTTCCGCACTCTCGGGTTGACGAGGCGCTCGTTTGGTGATTCTTCCGGAATTCGTGTTCGGAAAGATCCGAGCCTGATTTCTTCTCGGGGCGTGATGGCCTCTTCGCCATATAACAACCGGAAAGGAGTGAAACCTGTTGCTCTAGATTTGGAGATATTGTGTCCCTGCTGCGGTTGTGTGAGTTCCGCGGACCATCTACCCTTCTTGGCGTCGAAAAGTGACTTGGAGATTGCCGAGAAGATGAGTCCATTTGCCCTCTCGACCGCGCCATTTGCTGCGGGTGGTTGGATCAAGCGAAGGTGAGCTTGATGCCTAGTTCGGTATGAAAGTTTGAATTCCGTAGAATCGAACTGTTTGCCATTGTCGCAAGTGATGTGGGCCGACACGCCCGAATCGCATACGATTCTTTGCCAAGCGAAGTTCTTGAGTGAAACCGAGGTGATCTTTGCCAACGGTTTTGCTTCAATCCACTTGGTGAAATATTCCAGGCGCTACTCGCTGCGAATCGGAGGTTCCCGGTGCGGATGGTAGTGGTCCAACAATATCGATCCCCCCAGTATTGTGGCGGCCAAGTTGGGACTATGCACCGGGTTGGCGCGGATGGCGCGGACTGGTTTCTCGCGAACATTTGACATCCTTTGCACGTTCGGACGACTTGTTTTGCGTCTTCTGCAGCCGTTGGCCAGTAGAATCCTTGGCGCATTGCCCTATGTGCGATTTCGTGCGGACCTCTATGCGCCCCGCACATTCCTGCATGAATGTCGTTGAGCAAGGCTGGCCTTCTTCTTTGCTGATGCACTTTAGGAGTGGGGCGACTATCCCATTTCGATAAAGTTGCCCCGAGATTAGAGAATATTGCCTGCATCTGGACTGCATCCGCTCATCTTCGTGTTTGGTATTTGGCTCGAAAGCTCCGTTGAGGTATGCTATGATCTCGGATCGCCAATCCTCGCTTGTTATGACGTGAATTGATTTGGGTTTTTCTTCTTCTTCTTTGATTGCTTTTATTTGTGAGCTTTTGGTAGAAGACATCGGGCGGGTAACGGCGTGCTTTTGGCGGCGGCCTTTGCCGGTGATGCGCTTTCGGCGTTTTCGCCTCTTGGGATGTGCTTCATTGTGAACCCTGCGAAGTGCTTCTCCATTCTTCTCACGGGCGCCAAGTACTTAGCTAACTCGGGCTCTTTGGGCTGCGAAGTCCTTTTCGGCGTGTCCGACCACAACTGCCGAGTCCGACGGGACAACACACCTTCTTACACCCAAAGCTCTTAGCTTCCGAAGACCCAACGGGAGCGCTTCATACTCGGCTACGTTGTTAGTTGATGCGAATTCAGCCTTCTTTGCATATCTCATTTCGGCCCCGAGGGTGGTGTGAGAATAGCGGCAATTCTGCACCGGTCGCTCCCCCACGCGCCATCACATCGTATGATCCATTCGGGTTCCTCGAACCGTATCGTGGTGTCATATGCCGATGGTGTCCAATCCGCAATGAAATCTGCTAGTGCTTGGGATTTGATCGCAGAGCGATGCTCGTGTCGACGACAAACTCATTCAATTCGGCCGACCACTTTGCGATTCTTCCTATTGCTTCATTTGTTTTCGAAGAGTGCTTCTAGTGGCTGCGCCGAGAGGACCTTTATCTTGTGTGCTTGGAAGTAGGGCTTTAGTTTCCGCGACGCCATAACCACTGCGTAGGCTATCTTCTCGAGCTCCGAGTAATTCAGTTTGGCCCCCGACAATGCTTCGGACACGAAGTAAATTGGGAATTGCCTCATTTTGTTCTCGTGCTCCTTCTCCTCGACTAAAGACGGCACCGACGGGTGATGGGAGGCGGCAATGTATAGGAGGAGGACAGCCTTCGGCGTTGGTCTCGACAATGTTGTTTGCTTGGTGAGATAGGACTTGAGTTCTTCGAACGCTAGCTGTTGTTCGGGTCCCCACTCGAATAGGTTTGAGCTACGCAAGACTCGGAAGAACGGGAGGCCTTTCTCGGCGGATCTTGCTATGAACCTGTTTAGCGCTGCAAGTTTTCCGGTCAATTGTTGGACCTGCCTCCTAGTCTTCGGAGGTTGCATGTTGATGATTGCTTGGATTTTGTCGGGGTTTGCTTCTATTCCCCTCTCGGACACAAGGCATCCCAGCATCTTTCCTTGCCGAATTCCGAATATGCATTTGGCCGGGTTGAGCTTCGGCCATTTGTTTTTGAGGTTCTTGAAAGTTTCAGCGAGATCGGGGATATGATCGCCTTTAGATTTGCTAGCGACCACGACGTCGTCGACGTATGCCACTAAGTTCCGGCCTTTCTGCTTGCCGAATACTGCGTCTGTCATTCGGGAAAAGGTTGAGCCCGCATTTCTTGAACCTTCGGGCATTCGGCGGAAACAGTATGTGCCGCCTGGTGTTATGAAACTCGTTTTCTCTTCGTCTTCGGATTCAACCAAATTTGATGATACCCGAGAAACGATCGAGGAGGCTTAGCATCTCGCTACCGGCCGCCTTGTCGACGAGTGTGTCGATTCTCGGTAGTGGGTATGGGTCTTTGGGGCAACATCTGTTTAGGTCGGTAAAGTCGACGCACATTCTCCATTTCCCGTTTGCTTTCTTTACCATGACTACGTTTGCGAGCCATTCCGGGTACTGGACCGGCCTTATCACACTGCATCAAGTAGTCTCGCGCACTTCGCCTTCGCGCGCGGCCCTTTCCTCGGACATTTTCCTTAGCCTTTGCTTGCGAGGCCTAGCTTTGCCGTCCACGTTCAAGTTGTGTTGTGCGAGATCCTCGCCGACTCCCTTCAGATCCTCGGCCGACCAAGCGAACACGTCCTTGTTTTCGCGGAGGAATGCCACTAGTGCATCTTTCTCTTCTTCGGATAGGCCTGCTCCAAGTTTGACTGTTTTCTCTGGCTCTTCAGGTTGTAATGGTATTTCGATCGCTTTCTCTGACGGGCGAGCCCTTCTCGAGTCCAGATTTTTGAAGTCTTCCGGCTCGCATTCTTTTGTGATGACCTCATTGATCATGCTGTATCCGGGCATTGGTTTGCCTTCAATTCTCCTGGCGGCAACTTGGTCACCGTGTATGGATATGACTCCGAATGGGGACGGCATTTTCATGCATAGGTAACTCTGCTTGATTACCATTTCGAACTTGTTCGTTACACCTCTCCCGAAGATTGCCGTGTACGGGTAGTCGATTGCTACGATGTCGAACATTATCGACTCTGTCCGGACTTTTTCGCCTTCCGCGAATGACACCGGAATACACTTCTTGCCGATTGCGTTTATCGCTTTCCTCCGAACCCGCATACAATGGATTTCCCCGCTGGTTCGGCGTTCGGCGTCGAGGCCCATTGCTTCAAACGGCTTGATGAAAAGAATATCAGCCGAGCTACGTGTCGAGGAGAATGTTGTGCAGCGTGAAACCATTCACATTTGCGCCGTGACGAAGGCGTCGGTGTGAGGGAAATCTCGGACTTGAAAATCCGACTCGTCGAACGTGATCTCGGACTTGGGACCATGCTGGCCTGTTAAGGGGCAATCTCGGGTGATGTGTCATTACTCTCCGCTCGTAATCTCTCCCCGGCTCTTTTGGTGCTGAGTTCTTGGTTCGATCCGCCGGTTATGGCGAAGATGTGTCCTCTCGACGGGAGAATGTTGTTCACTGTTGGCTGCTCTTGGGGTGAATGCTGGTACTGATTCTGTTGGCTCGACTGCGGTTGCTCCTGGTGGTGGCTAGATGACATTGCTGCCGATTGTCTTTGGGTATATAAGGTTTTCTTTGAGGGGCGAAATGCGGTTGGTGCCAAGTGTATCCCGGCTGAATGTATCCTTGCATCGGCGGTGCGGAAGCTGCCGGATGATGCGCTGGGTTGTATGTCGGATTCTCGACCTTGGCATTGTGGAATATGTGTTTGGGGACTTCGCTTCCTCGCGACGCGTCATCCTTCTCCTTCATCTCTCTTGCTAGCTTGGAGTATTTGCATTCTCGGGTCGCATGCCCGGCATTTTCGCCGCAGATAAAGCGTAAAAGGTGGTCTTTGGGTTCGATCTCCCCGGCCGCGGCCTCCTGCGCCTCCACGCATCGCCGCTCCGCCTCTTCCTCGCGGCGGTCCCTCGGTTACGGGCTGCGGTTGATTTTTCACGGTGTTCGGCTTCTTGGCTGGAGCTTCCCGACTCTTCGCGAAGGTTATTTATTGTGCGGAACGGTCTTACATTCCGTTGATTGTATTGCGGTTGCTGTTGCAGCGGGTCTTGGTATCTTTGGTGCCCGTCGTGCGAGTTTCGGTTTGCTTTTGCGCCGCCGGAAGTCGTATCCGATTTGGCATAGTCGTTCATGATACGGAAAAGTTCGGCGACCGATGTTGGTGGCGAAGCGGGCTAAGAATGCCGCGCATTGCCCAGTTTGCGAGGCCCCGGTTGCCGCTGCGATGACGGCAGCCTACGGCACATTCGGCGCTTGCGCTTTTACTTGATGAACCTCTTGATGTAGTCGGAGAGGGGCTCATCGTCGCGCCGCACACAGTTCATCGATCCCTTGTCGTTTTCGTCTCGGGTTGATAGCCCCAGAACGTCGCCAACGGCTCGGTCTTCACTGGTCCCGTGGATTTAACAGACGGCGGCTTTAAGGTGATGAACCGGTCATGGGCTACGCCCGTGCGCCGCGAGGATGAATGATTTTGCCAGTGGCCCGAGTATCTCCCCACGACGAGAAAACCGCCGTTTCGTATCTTTGCGATGAATTTTTCGGATTCGATTGGCCATCGTAGTGTGGGATCTTTGGCTTGTAATTCGGTGGCCACGGATATTGCTGCAGTTCGGCGAAAGTGGGGATGTTTCGTCCCATCGGCACTGCGTCCGCTACTCGAAGCGGGTCGAGCTGGGGTGGTCCCCCTGGGGCATTGGGGTCTATGCCCTTTCGCAACGCTTCGACCTCACGGAACAGGGCATTCCGCTTTGCTTCCGCCTGGCTGACCATGTCTTGTATGCGCGTTCCTCGTTCCTTTTCGCCAACGCCCGGGCGAAGTTGCTCTTTCTCTTGCTCCGACATTTGGATGTCTTGCTCGAACTCACTCAATCTCTTAAGGTGTGCTACTTGGGCCACTGTTTCGTCGTCGGCTTCTTCTTCTTCCTCCACTGTGTCCTCGCCTCGAATGCCATCTGGCTCGTCGTGCACTTCCGCCGGGGGACACAGGCGGCGGTAGCGGAGTGCGGGATCGCCGCCCCCCCCCGAGGGGGGCTACGGGCGGTTCGACCACATCCGCGGGCGCGCCGTCGGCTGGCGGAACCTGGGCGGCTTCCGCCGCCTGCCTCTTGTCTTTCCTTGGAGCCATGGAAAGCTCGTGCAACAACCACGGTGGGCGCCAATGTTGTTTCCGCGAAACAAACCTGTATTACCGATACGGAGAAAGTGAAACAAAATGGTCGGAGCACCGAAGTGGCAGGCTAAAGCGCGCTGAAACCACTCGGGCTCCTTGCTCCTCTCTCTGCTGAGGGGGCACCCCCCAGCTATTTATAAAACAGCGGCTGTCCAGCGTCGGACGGATCCGCCCCTCCTGTCCGTGGCCAAGAGCACAGCTGCCCCGGAACCCTAGGGGCATTATCGTCCGGACCGCGGGCTCCGCCATGTCAGCCCTAGATGGTGGGGCCAAGCCCCACCCGGCCGGGTGGGTCCGGTCGTCTTCCGTCTGGTGACCCCTCGGCTCGCCTTCCTCTCTCCCCGCCGCCGAATACGCGGCCCGAATGTGCGAGCCGAACCCGCAGGCCGAATTCGCCCAGTCGCTTTTGCCTCTCCTGCAAAATCACGGGTTTCGCTCATCTCTGGCCTCACCCTGGCAGCCGCATCCGGGCGCCGAAAGCGCGACCCGAAAGCGACCGCCCAGACCGACGGATTGGCTAGATCCGCTTAGCATTCGGCGAGGTGGCGCCTGCTCGGCTTCCGGGCGGTACTTTCGCCCAGCCGGGGACTCGCCCCGCGCGAATGTGCCGCAGGGCGAAAGGGAAAACCGAAATGCGGGTCATTGCGTCCGTGCCATCGCCCGCGGTTTCGCCTTTGCGCGAGTTGCGCGTTGCCGGTGCGAAAGGGGCGCCCGTAAGCTGACCCTTGCCCCCAACAACACCACTAGCAAAGAGAAGGGAACAAACTAATTTTGACCCCCATGAAACTGTCTCAGATCAAGAAATTTAATAGAAAGAAACTAAAGCCACTTAGAATTTTAGTTATCACTTAAAAATGTACATGCAATTAGTGTGAGAAACAGTAGCCTTGTTAAGAACTAATAAGATGGTAAAACGTTCCATTGAGATAAGCTTATTAAATTTACACAAAAAGAGAACACAGAGGCTAGGGTAAAATCTTCACAGCTTAGCCCAACTAGATAGGAAAAATCATACATCTTTGTTCCTACAAAATAAGTATGCGTGGCTCACTTAAGCAGCAATCCCTTTGAATTAAAAAAAGGGACTTAAAACCCGATTTGAACAACAGCAGCACCATTGGAAGAAGTCAGAGTGCAAAAGGTGTAGGAACCAAATGTTGGACAACTTGTTCAGCTTTTAATTTTTCAGGTGAGCTCATAAGAAATAAGTATATCAAAATGATCATTTCCTCACAGGCGATAAAATCAAATGTATGAAACTTTCCATAAAAGTAACCTAGATCCATAAAATAAACAAGGGCTATTAAATTGTGATTTGCTTCTACATGAGCAAATTAAAAATGCTTTCCGAAGTATCATCAGAAAAAAAAAAGAGTACACAAAAAATACCCATAGTAGTTAGCACCAATGATCCCCATTAAAAAAAGGGCGAAAGATGGAACCCGAAAAAAGATATGTCCATAACTATTGCCCATTCCAGTACAAACCATAAGGACTCCCACAAGAGAGAGTAAAAAAAAACACAGCTATTAATCACAAAATTATTTAAGATGAAGAACTTAGAAAACCAAGTAATTGGTTATAGACCGAGCACCAGTGTGGACATATATACGTCTGTTCAAGCCTTCAAGGTAAACAAGGAAGTAGAGTATTGCACAAACTAATGATGCTAGGGCATGTCCAGCAACAGCAGAACATTAGGATGATAACTAAAAGATTCTGCAGATGACCATTACAATATAGCAAGCATAAGTAGGAATCCTATTGAACAGTCTCACCAAATATTGCAATACGAGATTATTCATTATCAATGTAGGTAACTGACATTGCAAGGCCATGAAAGAAACTACCTTCTCTTTCCTCATATATCAGAGATTATGACAAACGCCCAAATTACCTACAAGTGAAAAGATAAATTTATTTGGCAGGGTGAACAGTGCCATCACTAATAAGATGAATTATGTAACCCTAGAATCAACATGAACACTCGTTGATGCACATCATTCTAAATTAGGTGCAACGATTCAGCAAACATCTCTTCTAACAATTAATTATGTGTTGTGAAGTAAAGATGGGCACACTTATATACTCGCATGGAAAGCACAGAGGATAAAAGAAACAACAATTTTAATTAATTATTACAAACTCAAAAGTGCTGCATCACAGGGCAGCAACCGCATGATTGACACTTCAACAGGTCTAAGTGGATTTGGATACTGGTATAAAAGGCAGAAAAGGGACATGAGACTAAACAATGAGCAGAGAAGAACGAAAACTGCCATTGATGACTGTAGATGGCAGTCCCCCAAAAGTGTATTGAATCATGTCACTTGTACAATACACACCCACTCCATATGTAGTTAATATAGAATTAGTCAGATCAGTACTTACAACCTGATATGCCTAAATGAGTTATTGTATCATGAAATCTAGTAGTATGGTAACTTCAGGTGCACCAACATACTCTCATGAAATACAAGAAAAATGCAATTACATAGACTCTGCATTATAATCACATCAATCATATAGATACAGTGGCATGCCTTTTTTTTTCCCCCTTGGAAGCAGAGACATAGAGAAAGCTACAGGATCACTTCATCATCATTCCAACAGCATCTATGTAAGGACATATTGGTCAATAACATGTTGTTTATACATGTAAAACTTACAAGATTTGAGACACCAGATTATATAATCAACACACTGCAGTGCCTTCACATGAAATCAGAAGCTGAGTATAGAGGCGCAGTACACTATTTTTTTTAGAAGGACAAGTTAGCCCTGTCAACCAATGGTAAAAAATGAGAATCTAGGATCCTATGAGACTGCGAAACAAGTTCCTGGTTGCAAGTATACAAAGCATGTATATGAGGCTGATTCATGCTCAACTGGTGTAAAAGAAATGCTTCCAAGGAAGGAATCTAATTATCATAAGCATGCTACTTAATGTGGCGATAAGAGGCAAGCGCCTATAATGAGAATTGAGCAGAGAAGCATTAGATTAACAGGCTAACCTGTATGTATAATATAATAGTAATAATATAATAGGTAAAGGCTAGCTACAAACGAGAAGAAAATACGAATTGAGAAGGAGGAAAGCTGGTAAATCAGGTGAATATAATAATCACGAAAGAGGCAGTGCAGCAAGCGAAATCATAGGGCGCTGGTATCAGTGTCATATATGATATGATGATGAAGCCAAGTAAGGATTGCCAACCTAATGTGTGTTGGGCAGAGTAGGGGGCCTTCCCTCTGAACCTTGCCAACGCGCAGGGAGACGAGGGGGACGCAGAGGCAACGCGCGAGCATGCCCACCTCCGACACCTCGAAGTGCTGCAAGGGGGAGAGCAATAGATCCGTAAAACCCTAGGAGAACGATAAGGAGGAGGAGGAGGAGGCTAAGAAGGCCAAAGCGGAAGAAGGTTGGTTACCTGCGCGAGGTGTGCGATGAATCGGTCGTCCGCTGCGGCGCAGGAGACGTTGAGGGTGAGGAGCGGCCTGAGGCGCTCGTCAGCGCGGCAAGCCCCATGAACTGCTGGCGCAGTGGTGGGGGCGGCGGTGGAGGGATGCCGTCGTCGCGTTCGGATCCGGAGGTCTCCGGGTCGTCGGCGTCGGGAGGGCGCGGGTTTCGGCTCCAGCTCCTCCCCTGTCCCTGGTGGGCGGCGGATCCATCGGAGGAAGGGAGGAGGGGAAGGGAAGCTAGGGTTAGCCAAACCGGGAGGGAGGACGAGCGAATTGGGGATTTCGATGGGATGATGATGATGATGATGAGTGGTTGGAGAATGGCGTCTCCGTCGGCCGTGTCGTCGTCTAGTCCAGTCAGCGCCTGCCTGTCTCAGCGCAGCGGAGGGGTGAGAGCGAGCGAGATATTTTGCACCACACAACCACCACCACATCACCCCCCTCCCCCCCACCACCCCCCCCCCCCCCACACACACACACACACAGAGCAGGTAGTAGATATTTTGCAGTATTATTATTGATCGATGGGAAAAGTCTATTTTTTACATTTAATTTGTACAAAAATCTATTTTTACTTTATCTCTCTGAAGCAGTTTTAAAAGTGGTTTTATTTTTTTTCTTTTTATTTATCTCAGCTAAATCTTTTAAAAAATAAAAAAATCATAAAATAGAAAATACAATTTAATTGGACTCCATATTAATATGGTATGGTTTACTACAAAGCTTTTTTGTTGTAGAAGTTAGATCCATGCTTTTCTATAATTAACTGAAATAATTTACAACTGCAACTGTTATGGTTCAATTGTGATGAAGTTTTTATGGTGACCTAACTATTGTATGCTTAAACTACAGTAAAAATTTCATACTAATTAGATTATGTATAATTTATTTTAGATTAAACCCTACATAAATCTAAAACTAAGTTCTACATGATCCAATAAGCATAAAATTTTACTATAGTTCAACTTCCCCAGTTTGAAGTCGTTTGTAATGTTGTTTCATCCATTTTTTATTAAAATAAAACATGTTTTCTAGAACATGGAAAATGTCTCAAGTTTCTAAAAATTTCATGGAAGTCCTAAATGTATATTGAAGCACAATATATGCTTATTATAGAAAATTTGGAGCTTGTGACAATATCTATAGAATTTTCCAAAAATTAGATCTAGCTATATGATGATGAGAAACATATCCAGAAAACTATAAAAATTTCCCAGTGCATCAACTTATCTTTAAACTTTCTTCGCCACAAAAATATAGACATTTTTTTTTTCCAAGCACTCTCCTTGTACACGTTTGAAACACTCTGCCATCCGTTTCACCTTAACTACTAGTGGAAAGAGAAAGCGAGCTGACCTGAGTGAATGTACAAAATTATTTATTACAGTAAGCAAGATATATTATTATCATTGTCCACTGCAGACCAATTCCTGTTAAAGGATCAAATAAGTACTATGTAAAGTAGCAATTCAAGAAGCAGCATTACACAGACACGGATAATTTACAATCCAACATTCCTAAACTGTTTCATTATACTCTTCACTGCATCGGAATGTTGAAGCTTCTGCTTCCTCCCCCTCTAATCTTGAAACATATCCAATCACTGTAGCATCCTTTGCCCATTTTATACATTGAAAGGAAAATAAAAAAAGCACCATAGAACGCAATAGCCTCCTTGTCCTATGATTGCTTCGCTACGGCATCGGCATTGGCAGCCCCAGCCATTCTCGGCCTCAGCAGCCGCAGCACCCACTGGAGGGGCCGTAGCAGCAGCGCCCTCTTCTTGCGCCAGAACCAGATCGCAGCACTGTACTGCTCGTTCCGGATCTTCCTCGTCGCTGCTCGCCAGTCAAACTTCTCCATCTCCTTCCTGGCAGCCCTCCCCATGGCCTCCCGCAGCTCCTCGCTCGACAGGAGCTGCTCGATCTTCCCAACACAGTCATCCACATCCCCTGGTGTGTACAGAAAGCTGGTCTTCCCCTCCTGATCCTCAGGTATGATATCAGGTATTCCTCCAGCGAGCCCCCACTACGGAACTCCCGATGACATGGCCTCCAGCACCACAAACCCCAGCGTCTCTGACTCGGAAGGCATCACAAACACATCCCCGCTGGCATAGGCCTGTGATAGCTCTTGCCCTTGCAACGTGCCTGTGAACACCGCCGGCATACCTGAGAACATCTCCTCAAGCTCAGCTCTGCACAGAAAGACGGAATCACATTTCCCCCTTTTTCAAATCTTCCTCCACTAATCTACAAGGGAACTAATTCACTTCTTGGTTCAATACTAAAGCATAAGGGTGAGGGAATAACAATGCTGACCTGAATGGGCCATCTCCAATAAATGCGATCCTTGCTCCTGGAAGTTGGTCCATGACTCTGCAAAGTAACAAACCTACGATCCAGCATCAAGCTTCTACATATCGTAGTCCATAGCATTCAAAATACCAGGTACCTCAATGCAAAGGGGCATCAATAGCGCACTTGTAAAACTTTCTCTACCTTAATACAAAGGTGCGCAAATCTTTTGCGTGTTCGAGAAAAAGAAAAAAAATAGCAGGTACATAAAGGTCTCACTCACCTCTTTAGAAAATCCAAGCTTTTCTCAACTCCTAAGCGCCCAACATAAAATATAAGTGGCTTTTCTGGTTCACCATTCCTGCTCCGAGGAAAACCAGAACACATTAGCACCACAGTTAGGCATGTGTATCTAAGAAAATATAACTACACTCAGACATTGAAATGGACAAATACAAAACTACACGAAAGGAAGAAGAATATACATACGTTAGCCTTGAACGCATTTGCATATTGCGAAAACGAGGATGGAAGCTTTCTGAGTCAACACCCTTGTTCCAAAGGCGTATTTTATTGGCTGGAAACATACACCATTTGAGAGATGGTACAATCAATAAGAACAAGAAACTACAGATATTAGTCAAGTAAACCTGCCGTAACACGGGCAGCTTCAAGATCCCTGCCGATAGCAACGGATGGTACCAGTGTGAGGTCCGCAGCTCGGTGCAAGAATTCTATATCAAGCGATAAACATATTTGTCACTTAATCATGCAAACGAAATGCAATCTTGTGATAAATAATTAAGAACTTACTTATAATTAGCCACATGGGCTTGACAAGCCAGCTGAAAGTATATCTGGGTATATAACTGCCATAATCAAAAGGATCAGTTCTCCATGCAGCCGTGCAGGTAAAACTATGAGAGTGCTATAGGATATGATTGGAATACGAGGCCTCTACAGAATGCCAACAAGTCCAAACAAAATTTTTTTTTTTTTTTTTTAAGGATCCTCTGATTAGGCTGAGATGGTTTTAGGCTTTTAGCCGAGCTAAAGAGAAGATGACTCTGTTTTTTGTTCTAGTTGCCATTCTCTTGGTGCACGCTCAAATTGTCTTGGTTATGAAATACTAGAAATATCGAAGTCAAAGGCCTTGTTTTTCGTTTCACTTTCAAACTGGTGGTTGGACAACGAGTATGCTGGTGAAAAGCAGTATATGAGAGCAGCAGTATGCCAAGCAACTGACAGTGGAGAGCAGTGAATAAATCTGATTCAGTTCTTTGACAGTTGAGATACATCCGGAAGGAGAAACTCACATTGGAACGTGGGTGTGGTATGACATTACCAGAGGGACGCAGAGCAACTTTGCTATGATAAGCGCACCAAATACCTGCCAAGAAGAAAAGAAACAGTTTTAGCATAATGTGAAGAGGGGAGGGGATACAGTAGTGAGCAAGTGTAGTGGAAATGACCATTATCCCAGGGGAAGATGCATGAATAATGTCAGGCTTGAATCTAGCAACTTCTCCGATGATTCGAGGACTGAGGGCCAGCGACAGCGGAACCTTTTGATACCAGGGGCAAGGGAAGCTGGGATCAAATCAAAGAGGGTAGGGCATTATTATTATTATTATTATTATTATTATTACTACTACTATTATTGGTGGTATCAGTATTCGGCATGGCAGCGGACCCAGCCCAAGAATGGACCTAGGCAAACTGAGGCTACAAAATTTTGGCTAAAAAAGACAACACATACTCCAACAGAAGTTGTAAAAAAAAAAAAAAAAAAAAAAAAAAAAAGATATACTTTTAAAATTGAAATCCACAACATGTTTCAGTTTGATAGTTATTATTATTACAGTACAAATTACAGAACCTTTCTGTCAATATAAAAAACAAAAATCAATAGGAAATGACATTATTAATCATAAAAAGAATTCATCTCCTCACCAAACCATGAACCATCAGAAAAAAGCACCAGTAAATCGTTGAGCCACCTCACTCGAGGTGGAGCAAAGGAGAGCCACAAAGGTGTCGGCCGCTGGGCACAGCACTGAGCAGCGCACATCTACACAGAGAGGCGGGCAGCCGCTGAGGCTGAGCCGCCAGGTGCTGGCTGCGCACGCCCGAGACCGAGAGGCGAGTCACCGGTAGGCGGGAGGCCGGGGAAATTAAGCCGGCGCCTCCGTCTCCCTCTCCCTCTTGAGCAGAAGCAGAGAAGGATGGATAGATAGAAGGGGCAGGGGAAGGAAAGGTAGCAAGCTCACCCACCTCCATGAGCCAATTAGCTTGGCTCCGTGGAATTCCTGAGGCACGCCCTCGTGCGTGGTGACCACAATCACCTCGTCCCCCATCTCCCGGAGGTACTTGATGAAGTTCTGGAAGCGGTTCTTGTAGCCGGAGACGTAGGCGAAGGGCGACGGCTCGACGAAGAGGGCGATGCGGCGGGGCCTGGACTCGGGCGCCACCACGTCTTGGGCTCCATCTCCATCGTGAGCAGGCTCAAGGTCCGGGTCCGGGTCCGGCATCACGACGGAGGAGGACGGCGATGAGGCGCACGGAATGGGGCGGAGGAGCAATCTTCTCAGGGGATGCCGCGGGGAGAGGCAAAGCCGCGAGAGGAAGAGGGACGACGAAGGAAAGGCCCTGGTACTGATAGGCAGCGAAGGCGGCGGCTTGGGCGCTAGGACGGCCGCCGCCATGCTGGTGCTGGTGTCGCTCGCCCTCCCTCTCCCTTCTCCCTTTCTCCCTCTCCCTCTCAGCAAACCAAAACCGACGGATTCGGCTTCCGTGTTTCTCGGTTCGGTTTTCGGTTCCACCGAAGAAACCGAAAATCTCACGGCACAAGACACATACAGGAACTCGATTACTCGATGCGACGCTGCCTCAATCAACCTCGGTAGCCGATTTGTCGTTGCCCGTCGCGCCCCGCGTCGCTGCTACGGCGACGGCTGCCGGCCGCCCCGCCCCAGCACCTTCGTGGCCCGTGCCGCCACTACGGAGCTGGCTGCAGGCGCCGCGCTCGACGTCGCCGCACCTTCGTGGTCTGCGCCGCCGCTACAGAGCTGGTTGCCGGTGCCGCGCTTGCCTCCCCGCGCCGTCGGCGTCCTCGCACTAGACGTCCCGCCCGCCGCTAAAAGTGTCGCTCGCTGCTGAAGTTGGCCGCCGCAATCGAGCAGAATACAAGAGGCCGAAGTGAGGATAAGGTTTCATGACTTCGTGAGCGGCTGTAGTGCAGCGGAGCCTTATGTCTGTTGTGCGTTGGGCCATAGTGGGCCTTGGGCTGCTGGTGTTACAACAGGGATGCTTGTGCTCTGCTCTCACGTAGGTGTTTCTTGATTTAGAGCATCTTCAACAATTTCTAATTCCAGATCCTGATGTAAGTTTGATCTAGGTTTGCCAAGTGAATTATACCAAATTATTAGAGAGAGACTCTTTTTTTACTTGCCATATATTTTTTTAAGCAATACTTGCCATATATTTTAGAGAGTTGCCAAATAATAAGATTTGCCAAGTGAATTTTGATAAACTCTTAGAGATACTCTTAGGATCGGTTCCTCGGTGTCTCAATTCGGTGGAATCCTGAAACTGAAGCCGAACTTCCTAGTATTAAAAACCGAAACCAAACCAAAAAATCGAAAAACTGATAGTTCGGTTTGGTTTCGGTTTGATTCGATTTCGTGATCGGTTTCAGGTGAAAATGTGCCTAAGCTAACTTTCAGGCCTCTCCCTATCTGTCTGTCCGAGTCAGCCACTCATCAGGCTCAGCCAAACAGCGTGTCACAGCACCATCATCTCTCGTGCTGACTGGACTGGGCTTGCTGCTAGTCAGCACCGTCCAAAGATGAATGGATGTATAGACGACGACGAAGAAGATGATGATGGTAGTGTTTGTTGTCGTTGATATATACATGTTACAGGGATAGGAGACCCCAGGCATATTCGGTTTGCTTTGATGGATTTTAGCATTTAGATGCTCTCTCTGCTGCCCTGCCTAGGAGGAGGTGTCTTGCATTCTATTACTGCTGTTGCGCACCATACCACAGGTTTAAGTGAGAGCATCTCCGGCATAGCCCCAAGACCAGGGCTCCCATTTTCAATTTAGTTGTCCATCCTATCTACTTTTGTTGGGTCAACTATTTCTTCCACTCCAGCGATAGCACCTAAATGAAGGTCTCTCCAAATCTATTATACTGAAGAGTGAATAGATAGGACTCGCTCGTCATTAATTATCTTAATTATCTCTTTCTTCTTCCTCTATGGTCATGTTCAGTTACACCCTAACCCAGGGAGGTTGGAGAGGGTTGAGGGAGATTTATAATCCCCTACAAGTCAAATTTCTCACCAATCCCCTCCAACCCCTTGATTTGGGGTACAACCGAACAAGGCCTAAAGGGGTTGATCGAACGACTGGACCTCACGAAGATGGATTCGACTAGAGCATTGGTTCATACGACTGGAGCAAAGGGCCATGCCATGGAGCAAGACGCTGATGCGGCAGGGCAACGCACTTGCGTGGTGTGGCAGCGGCCCGCACGACAAAGTAGTGGCTTGCGTGACTAAGGGCAGAGGAGCTAGGGGAGAAGATTTGATTCGTGACATGCGAGCATTGGAGGTGAGGAAGAAGCCGCCGCGTACGAGCACGGTTGTGAAACTATCAAATGAGGACCGAGGGGTAAGCCTCGTTCTTTCCATGAATGAGGTTTGGAGGGTGGACTGGGTAGCCACCCCCAAATTTGGGGCTCTATTAGGGCCATGTTGTATTTTTTATCTACGCACTTATATTTAGCTATAGAGATGTAAGTAGAGCCCTACAAAAAGTGCTCATTGACAATAGATACTTAACCCATTTCAGAGTAATGTAAGCATTTCTTAACGTGGGCTCAAGATATAGCAATTTTCCCCCCTACTACCTCCATTCGTCCCAAAACAAGTCATTGCAAGAATATTGGAAACTAAGGGCCCCTTTGGATGCTATGATAGGAAAAGGAAAGGAATAGAAAAACCTCAGGAACGGAGATGTCATGCCTGTCTGATCCTACGGGAATATAAAATATAGGAAAGCTGATGCCGTGGCCTTTGGTTGGACCACAGGTGAAACACAGGAAATGAATGCTTCCATAGTTCCATTATCTGAACAGCTTTGAGCATTCAAATCAAAAGCCCCAAGCCCCAATGCACCTGTATATATATACATACACGTGTACCCTTACATGCATTTCCTGATTTGCATTCTGTACAAGCCCCAAGCCCCAACACATGTCTATACCTTGCATACATTTCATTTGCTGATCTGCATTCCGTAGAAGCCCCAGACACCACCAGGTCACCTCCAAGCACATCAAGAGATCAGATCGACCACTTCTATGGTGAGTCATAAATCTCATCCTTTCATTTTCCTTTGCCGACACAAGCACTGCAAGTAAAATTTGATTGTTTTTTGCACTTTCTCAAACATCAGGTATTGGTAAAATAAGCACACAACACATTTTGCCATGGATGGAATCTATCGACGCCGTTCCCAAAATGATGATGAGTATGTGTTATTTGTCCTCCTAGCATAGGAGATGCATCACAACTATCATCTAGTAATCAACTCATACATAGAAGGTTTTTCAGAGCCATCATCTAGTAAGCAATCATGTTGTTTGTTCTCCCCACCATAGAAGGTTCTGCACAGCCATCATCTAGTAAGCAATGCATACATACATAAAAAATGTCAGGGCAGAACGTATTGGCCATCAGAGCCTAAGTTAAAGGAACTTCCAAATGAAAGTTGGTGTTTTCCAAGCTTTGGTCAATAAGTTGTGTGAGAACAATCTATACTTGCTGATTCCAAAGCTATCTCAGTAGAAGAAAAGGTAGCTACATTAGTATATGCACTAGCCAAAAAATGCAAGTAACAATGAGACACTTGCAATATGGGGTTTCAACATAGTGGACAAACAATAACTCGGCATTTTGCAGCACTGCTCCATGCAGTTACACTGCTTACATGCATACATATATACCCACCTTCCCTACACCTGCACCAGATTTTGAGAACGCCAAAATTCCACCCCTTCTTTCAGGTATGAACCCATGCATAATTTGATTCTTAAAAGTTCAGAAGGTAAAATAAACCACTTATGGACAAGATTGTATAAAGAATGAGACAAGACCATGATTTCCATGTAGCAGCCTAGAAGGCAAACTTTCACATGCCATCAGCTGGTTGAGAAAAGTACTCCCTGTAACACAAAAGTATATCTAGCATGAAAAGAGAACTCCAAGTCTCAATATGCTGCAAAAAAACTCGAGAATGTACCATCACAACTGTAATAAGAATGCTACCTGCATCTTGACAAGCATTTGTAGTTTCATGGTCATTGTCAACAACAACAAGCATATTCAGTTCAGTAGTACCTCAGCACGGCATAGTTTCCCTTACAAGAAAATAAAATTGATATTAGACAAAAATAAGGCATGTCCAACGGTTGATGAAATCTATTAAAAATAAACCAGAAAATTAATTTCACAAAATAGCGTTGAGATCCACATACCAGGTATTATAATTTCTTATTCAAGTGAAAAAAAAACTGAGCATGGGTAGTTGATTTATAGGATCATAGCTCCGAATTTTCCCAGATCAAAGATAAAATATACATTCTCAGACTGGAAAAAAAAAACTATGCGTGGTTCAGATGCCAATCTTCCCAGGTCAAAGATATTTATTTTGCAAGTAATTCACAGATCACAGATAGAATATGCAATGTTAGATCGGTCGTACTAGAGATTGGGAATTCCCAGATCAAACATACAATATGCATTCTCAGATTGGGGAAAAAAAGTGCGTGGCTCACAGATGCGAATCTTCCCAGATCACATATGCATTCTCAGATTCGGAAAAAAAAAAGTGTGTTGCTCAGATGGGGAAAAAGAAAGTGTGTGGAAGATAGAGAAGAAGCTTACGGATAATTTGCAACATGTAGTGGCTACGTGCAAACTTGCTGGATCCGTGGTTTACGGATGTGGATAGGGAGGGTCGCGCCGCTGGAATGGAGCCGATGTCGCATGGCCAGTGAATGGGAGGGTCGCGTCGCCAGCCAGCACTGGGGTAGGCTTGGCGTCACTGGCGATGAGGATGCTCGCATCGTGTAGTCCGCGGGTGGGCGTCATACGGTCGGCGGCCTCGTTTTGCCCCGTCGGAGGCTTCACGCGCATCGGCTGCCGAGCTGTCCTGTGGCCCTGGGGCCTGGCCGTGCCGAGGCTCCGAGCCTCCGCCGGTCGGCCACGCCGGCGCCCGGCTGCGGCGCGGGTGCGCCACCACATCGCGCCCCTGATCCACGAGAGGAAGCGGTGGCCGGGGCAGCAGTGGAGCCTGCGCAGATAAGCTAAGGTGAGGCGGGGAGCGCGCCACGGAGTGGTGGCGTAGGGCGGGTTCATGGGAAAGAGATCTCACCTCGGAGGAGCTGGATTCGATGTCCGGTGACGGCGACCTCCGCTCTCTTCTTCCGCTCTGGTCACGCGTCAGCAACGCGCGAGCGCTCTCTTTTGGCGCCAGGAAAGTTACCAAGAGGTCTGAGCTCTTGTTCTTTTTCCTGTGGAATCACGCTCGGGAACGTCTTCCTATGGAATCTTTCCCGTGACTTACTTGCGAAACAAAGGACACCCTAGGGGAAAAATTCCGTAGGAAGTCGATTCCTACACTTTTGCTGCGTTTCCCCGCGAACCAAAGGGGGCCTAAAATTATATATTAAGATAATAACATTTATATACCAACAAAGTATCTGTAACTCATGCAGCAGATAGAGTGCATTGGGGCTAGTAGATTGGAGGATGATGAGAGAGGGGGAAGTCTTGCGCGCCGACGGCTGGCAGCGGCGGCTAGCGGCGGCGACAACACATAGGGAGAGGAGACGGGGGAGAGATTGGAATAAAGGAATTTCGCTCAATTACTTCTTGATTCCATCTAATTACAATACTCTAGTATTTATAGTGCTAAGTGGACTCTAACGGAAAAGTCCTTATCGAATACTGAACTTTCTAGTTTCTTAATCTTAATTTTCTAAATAATAATAATAATTAAAGTAACTCACGGTGAAGATGGCGACGATGGCGGAAGGCGGCCGCGTGGGGCCCATGCCACCCAGCGCATCGCAGACAGTGGCGGTGACCGTAGCCCTAGGCGTGGTGGGCCTTGGGCCCAAGCCGTCACATGCGTGCGTGTGACAGTATCAATAGATTTTTCATTAGTTATATTTTTAATAACATACAATCAAGTACCATTACAATAGATTTAGTGGCTATTATTGAAGATGATGATTAGCCGATTAAATTAAAGGTCGATGTCTCTGATTATTGTGAGAATTTATAGGATTTATCTTTTTTTCGTAATGTATTTACTAAAAGTTAATGATGTGTCTCCATTAGAACCTCTAATTGGTAATAATAAGATATAGAAGAGTAAAGTTAAAAGACAAATAATTGCATCAAATTTGTCGGGAACCAAGGGAGCACATGCAAAAGTACTCCTGTGTGAAAGAAAAAAAAACTTGCGAGTCATCTTTATTGGATCCGGATGAGGGGTGGGTCCCATGCTATCCGAGATTGTGGACACGGCGACGCCACGTGGGAAAAGGATGCATGCTAGCAAAAAATCAGTCGGCCGCTCCCCTCCCCAAGCAGAATGGAATGCTGAGTGGGTAGAGTGAGTGTGGACAGAGAGTCGAGCGAGAGTTCCTTTGGATTTCTTTTCTTTTCTTTTGTTTTTCTTAGAGGCAGGCAGCAGAGTGGGAGCGGCCGGAACGGGCATGGACACCATCGTCTCCCTCTCGCCTCCTGTGCTGCGCCTGCCTCCGGCTATTACCATTACCACTGCTACTAGTCGTCACCTGCTGCCTCCGGCTGCTGCATCATCATCATCCGGTTCCAGCCCGCGGCTGCTCATCAAGCAGAGGAGGAGGAGGAGCAGCAGCAGCATTATTGGTAATCATTCGCCGCCAGCTTGGCAAAGATCAGTATTACTGTCGCCTCGCACTTCTGCTGCTTCTTCTGCGTCAACGGCGACGGTGGCCGTGGCATCGACGCAGAAAGAGAAAGAAAAGAACCTCGTCTTCGTGGCCGGCGCCACCGGCAGAGTTGGGTCCCGGGCCGTAAGGGAGCTCATCAAGCTTGGCTTCCGTGTGCGCGCTGCCGTCAGGAACACCCAGAGGGCCACGTCCCTGGTGCAGGTCTCGTCCTCGATCGCTCGTGTACCAATATATCTATCACATTAATATGTTAATTAATTGGGAAGAATTTGATTGATTTGATTTCGATATCATAATAATGATATATATAATGCATGCATGGTGAATGAATTGCATTGTTTGAATTCGATCGATCCAGAGCGTCCAGCAACTGAAACAAGCTGGCGCCGCCGCCGCCGCCGCCGCAGATCTGGAGCTTGTGGAGTGTGACCTGGAGAAGCAGGCGCAGGAAGGCATCGTTTCAGCCATAGGCAGTGCTTCCCTGGTGGTGTGCTCCATCGGTGCCAGCGAGAAGGAGATCCTGGATGTCACCGGCCCATACCGCATCGACTACATGGCCACCAACAAACTTGTACAGGCTGGTATGTATGTATGCTATGCGGGCTAGTACGTAGTTGGTTAATTCATCATTCATTAATTGTTTCAACTATATATTCCTACTACTATCACATTAATATATTGTCTATGGCATGCATGATATGCAGCATCTGCTGCCAAGGTGGAGCACTTCATCCTGGTTACATCTCTGGGCACCAATAAGATCGGCTTCCCTGCATTCCTCTTGAAGTAATTAAATTGAATATATATATATATATATATATATATATATATATATATATATATATATATATATATACTCTGCTTATTGGCTGTACGTACTACGTTTGCTTATGATTATATACAAATTAATTAATTAATTAATTAATCCCTTGATAATAACTCCTGTTTGGCAATGGCAATGGCAATGACAATGCAATTAGCTTGTTCTGGGGGTTCTGTACTGGAAAAGACGAGCTGAAGAAGCACTCATCGCAAGCGGCATTCCTTACACGGTATGTATGCATATTTTCATGGTTGTTCATTCAATTCATTCCGATCCCTACTACATATATATGCATAGATGGTGGTTCATGCATATGGTTGTGTATGTATGTTTGTATGTGTCGTACTGGTAGATCATAAGGCCCGGAGGCATGGAGAGGCCAACGGATGCTTTCAAGGAGACGCACAACCTGGTTTTGGCACCAGAGGACACCTACGTGGGTGGCCAGGTATCCAACCTGCAGGTGGCGGAGCTCATCGGATGCATCAACAGCAACAGGAGCGCGTCCTACTGCAAGATCGTGGAGGTGGTGGCCGAGACCACCGCGCCGTTGCTGCCCATGGAGCAGCTCCTCTCCGCAATTCCTTCCAAGAGGGAACCCCCACCCCCAAATGTTTCAGCTGATGCTGATGATGAGCCGCCAATGGAGGCTGCAGAGGTGAAGCCATCACATCCAATTCCAAAGCCGCCACAGCCTCCAGCACCTGCAGCAGAGTCATCGTCTAAGACAACAACGACCGGAGGAGGAGGAGGAGGAAAAGCAGCTGCAGAGTCACCCTACACGGCGTAATGCAGATTGAGATTGTTGTTTTGTATATATGGCATCTATTGTATCGTAGTATATCATCATATCATGCATGCATATACATACATAATACATGCACATGTAGGTATGAGGCTCTGGAGCCACCTTCTTCCCCATCCCCCAAACAAAGCAGCAGCAGCAGCAGCAGCGATGCTCTAGCAGCTCTTCCAAGCAACAAGGCCCCACAAGCCCAAGCGCAACAAGTGCAAGAAACAGCGTCCTCAAGCCGGTCCCTCTCCCCATACCCCGCGTATATATTAATACATCCATCTTAAATTCTTAATTGCATTATGGAATTGATTGATTGATTCATCATGTACATTATTGTACGTTTTGTTTCAGATTCGTGGACTTGAAGCCTCCAAGCTCGCCTTCGCCTTCGCCTTCGCCTCCGTCATCTTCTTAATTAGTACCACTGCTTTATATATTTGGAACTTGATATGGACTGAGATGGGCCACGAAGATGTGCAATGGCTCAGCTTATTATTAGCAGAGGCATAAATAGATTTTGAGAGACTGACTATTTCTTACCGTCCTCGAGGCATGGGATTTTTTCATGTCTCCGTGAATAGATTTTATTAGCTTTTTTTTTTCTAAACTGCGTATTACTCTTAAAGCATCTCGGAGAGTTTTTCTAAAACACACTCTCTAGTAGATTTTTTATGTCTTATATCTATTCACTCACTAATAGATTTTTTATGTCTTGCATACACTCTAGAGAGTCATTCTTGCTATCTAGCTTTGGCTAATGAGAAATACGAAATAGAGGATTGTTATATTTAAATAAAGTCGTTGGAGGATGTTTTTTTCATCAAAATCTCTATTCCTAATAATTAGGAGAGATTTAGAATCTCTTGGAGTTGCTCTTGGTCTTGGTTTAAGCATGCATGAGAAAAATCCAACCCGCATGCATGGGAGCCAGGCGTTGAGCATGTGGTGTGGCTTCAGTTGAATGACTGTGCCACCCGCATGGACACGCATGCATGCATGCGCGCATGGCCTATTGGCCTCCTCCGTATTGCCGCCCCCCACCCCACCGCAACGCGCGGGCCTCCTCCGGCCTCCTCCTCCTGTCGTGTCGCCGGCCTCCCAGCATGCAGTCCCACCCCGCCTTGTCGCCGATCCGATCCCCTTGTCGCGCGCGCATGCAGCAATGCCCGGGTTCATCAACCGCCACATGTTCCGGCGGCCGCCGCTGCCATTCTTCCGTCCGGGCGCCGGGCGCGCCCGGCGGCTCGGCGTTGGCCGCGGGGCGGCGGCCATGGACGCCCCGGCGCATCCTGGACCCGGGCGACGACGTAGTGCTGCGGTGGTACCGCCTCTTCCTGGTGACCTGCCTGGTGGGGCTGTTCGTGGACCCGCTCTACTTCTACCTGCTGCACTCGGATGGGCTGGCGGCGTGCGTGTCCATGGACATGGACATCGGCGTGCTGGTGACGGCGGTGCGCACCTTCGCCGACCTCTTCTACCTGGCGCACATGATCCTCAAGTTCCGGATCGCCTTCGTGGCGCCCAGCTCCCGCATCTTCGGGCGTGGGGAGCTGGTGCGGGACCCGGACCAGATCGCCATTCGCTACCTCAAGAACGACTTCATCATCGACCTCGCGGCAATGCTGCCGATCCCGCAGGTACGGTATGCATGGTCGGGTCGGGTCGCTGGGGTGACGGAATTAATTGAGCAATGAATGAATGAACCAAACGAATGAATGTTATGCAGATGATTATCTGGTTTGTTATACCCGCTGTGAGCAATTCCTCGGTCAATCACAGCACCAACAACACGCTCTCCATGATCGTCTTGATCCAGTACATTCCAAGAGTGTACCTCATCATATCCCTGAACTCCAAGATCGTCAAGGCAAGTGGAGTGGTCACAAGAACCGCATGGGCGGGGGCCGCCTACAACCTGCTCCTCTACACACTGGCAAGCCATGTCCTCGGTGCTCTGTGGTACCTGCTGTCCGTGGAGCGCCAGTACTCGTGCTGGAAGGAGGTGTGCACAAGCGAGAACGGCACCACGGCAGAGGCGGTGCCGAGGTGTTTCATGAGCTTCCTGGACTGCAAGAGCAGGGAGAACCCCGCACGCCAGGCTTGGCATAACCACAGCGCGATTCAGAAGCAGTGCATGCTGCCGGACGCCGAGTATGACTACGGACTGTTTGCTGATGCCCTCAATCTGGACCGCAACGGGGTGGGCTTCATCGATAAGTACCTCTACTGCCTCTGGTGGGGGTTTCGGAACCTGAGGTAATTATCTGTCATTGACTGATCATCGATCAGATTATTGTTTCATCAATCAATGATTAGTAATTAATTTGATGATTGACGGGCGACTCTGCATCCTCGATCGATCAGTTCCTACGGCCAGAACCTGCAGAACAGCACCTACAAGGGCGAGACCGTCTTCTGCATTCTCATCTGCATCATGGGCCTCGTCTTCTTCTCCCACCTCATCGGCAACATGCAGACCTACCTGCAGTCCATGACGGTGAGGCTGGAGGAGTGGCGCGTCAAGCGCCGCGACATCGAGGAGTGGATGCGCCACCGCCAGCTGCCGCCCGAGCTCCAGGAGCGCGTGCGCCGCTTCTTCCAGTACAAGTGGCTCGCCACGCGCGGCGTCGACGAGGAGTCCATCCTCCAGTCGCTGCCGCTGGACCTCCGGCGCGAGATCCAGCGCCACCTCTGCCTGGCCCTCGTCCGCCGCGTGCCCTTCTTCTCGCAGATGGACGAGCAGCTGCTGGACGCCATCTGCGAGCGCCTCGTCTCCTCGCTCAGCACCAAGGACGCCTACATCGTGCGGGAGGGCGACCCCGTCAGCGACATGCTCTTCATCATCCGCGGCGAGCTGGAGAGCTCCACCACGGACGGCGGCCGGACCAACTTCTTCAGCTCCATCACGCTGCGCCCGGGGGACTTCTGCGGAGCTCCTCACCTGGGCGCTCATGCCCAACCCCAGCCTCAACTTCCCCAGTCCACGCGCACGGTGCGCTCCGTCACGGAGGTGGAGGCCTTCGCGCTCCGCGCCGAGGACCTCAAGTACGTGGCCAACCAGTTCAAGCGCCTGCACAGCAAGCGGCTGCAGCACGCGTTCCGGTACTACTCGCACCAGTGGCGCAGCTGGGGCGCATGCTTCGTGCAGGGCGCCTGGCGCCGCTACAAGAAGCGCAAGCTCGCCAAGGAGCTCATGAAGCAGGAGGGCATCTACTACCAGGACGCTGACGAAGGCGGCGGCGGGACGGACACCGATGGAGACGGCACGCCGCTGCTCAAGGCGGCGGCGGGCGGCGGCGGCGGGGGAGCTCGGCGCCGGCGCCTCCAGCACGGCGGCGCCAGGGGCGGCCGCGGACGCCGCCGGTGCCGGCGCGCACCTCGGGGCCACGTTCCTGGCGTCCAAGTTCGCCAAGAACACCAAGCGCGGCGCGGCGCAGCACCAGAAGAGGATCGACGACGTGTCCACCATCAAGTTCCCCAAGCTCGCCAAGCCCGACGAGCCGGACTTCTCCTTGCATACCGACGACGTGCTGTGACTGACGACTGACGACTGATGACTGACTCGATCTCATATATCTGTGATGTGAGTAGCTAGCGCGCGCGGCGTAAATTGGAGTCATGCATCTCTCTTTCTCTCTCTCTCTCTCTCTCCCATCCATATTCCATGTTCCTGCCATGCACTAGATCGATCGAAACGAAGCACGAGCGGCCTGTAGCTGTAGATAGATATGCATGATGATGGAGTCGCAACAACGTCGCCGATGTACTGTATACTACACTAGTGCTGATTTAGTGAAGTTATTAATTGACCTTACCGTCGTTACCGATTGGTTCAGATTATTACATGCTTTGAGTTCGAGGCCCCTGTGCTGTGATAGTTCCATATATAGAGCTCCGTTTGTCCGCACACAAGCCCAGCCCCCACCGACATCCACCACTTCATAGGTCCCTAACAACTCGCTGCGCACCTACCGCCCCCGCTGGATGAACCCGCCCTTCCTTAACTTCGCTGGTGCTCGCCACCGCCGCCTACCCCGTCCAACCGGTTATCCCGCCCTACCCGCTCGGCAGTGCCATGGCCGCCTCGCTCACCACTGGTAGCCCACCACCAGCGCCATGTCGCGACCATCCCTAGGCCGGCCGACCAGCAATCTATGGCCGGGGAGGGAGAGCTGAAACGCTAACTCAACTCTAGCCGCCGCCGCCGCATCTAGTGCCCTGGCCACAATGCCCTCATCGCCGGACATTCCACCTACCACCTGCCCGCTGCCCCTGCCCTCTTCTTCTTTGATTCTAGCACACGGGGCATCGTGTGCGCACCACTACAAATTCATCCAGATTCATAATGTTCGTGGGACTTCCTTCACAACCTAGGCCATATTAGAGTGATTACGCCTTTGTGGTTGCACATTTTGACTATAATTCACTTGTATACCTGCAAAGGAATGAATCTCCAATACAAGTGGGACTATATCAATGATAAAAGTATATATGCGTGAATCATGTTTATTTCCTCCTTGCGGGAAAAAATAGTCGATAAGAACCATAAACAAAAAGGATTAAGTCCACTTTTGACCCCTGAACTATTAGTCGAGTCTAATTTTAGCTCTCAACTCCAAAACCATCTAGCTTGAGCCCCTGAATTTATGAAACCGTTTAAGTGTAGCGCCTGGGCTCGTTTGGGGCTGTTTTGTGCTGACGTGGTGGTGGTTTTGACCGCTATGGTGGCAGTGACCGCCACGGTGGCAATGGCTTCTTCATCACCTACGTCAACTCCGAATACAATGTAACCACCGCCGCCTGCTCTGGTCCCGCGGCGCGGATGCTCTGGTCCAGTTCGAGACCTTCCCCGATCGCCTGCCTCCGTCCGGCGACTGCAACGACGACGTGACGCAGGACATCCCCACACTCTGCAAGTCGCTGTCCTGGAACGGCGCCGACCTCCTGGCGAGGCTCAACGGCATGCCGGGCCGGCCGCTGGTCACCTATGTCGTGCTGGACAGCTTCATGAGCTTGACGAACAGCACGACGTCGAACAGGAGGCGGAACACCTCAGGCATCTGCTCCTCGCCGCGGTGTACAGGATGTCAGTGACACCGTACTCCCCCTTGCCGAAGACGAGCAGCGGCTGGGCCGCGAGCAGCTCCCGCACGAACGCTCCGTCCCCGGCCGTGGCCGCCGTGTATCCACCGTAGCCGGCCTGGAGGAAGTGATTGTTGGCGGCGTCACCACATCCGCGAGAATGCGGCTCACAGTCGAGCAGGAGGCGGCATGCAACGGCGGCTTGGTTTCTTGCAGCGTCCCTAAGGCGAGCGTCGTGCCAGACGGACTCGAGGCGGCGGAGGGAGGTGAGCTTGAGCGGAGGTTGGGCCATTGGGGTCGAGGCAGAGCAACTCCCTGACGAGGTCGTAGTGGCCACTGGTCGCCGCCCAGTCGATGGACGTGGCGTACCACCACTGGTCGCCCGTGCTCTCCCACCACAGCGGCAAAAACGATGGGTCCCTTGATTCCTCCGTTGTCGCCAGCTGCATCGCCATGATGGGCTCCAACAACTATTGAGTAGAAACTGGGAGGTGATTTGCACTGTGGAAACGAGCGAACAATGGGAACACAAGTAAACATCAGGCGGCGCTGGCGGAGCTCACCCGCGGCTGCCTGGCCAGCACGCCGGCGGAGCTCGGCCGCGGCTGCGTGGCCCACGTGCTGCGGAGCTCAGCCGCGTCTGCCTGGCTCGCATGCCAGTGGAGCTCGGCCGCACCTCGGCAGAGCTCGCCCGTGCGCCAGCGAGCTCAGCCGCGCCTGCTTGGCCCGCGCACCGGCGGAGCTTGGCTGTCGCTGCGTGGCCCACGCGCCGGCAGAGCTCGGCCGTGGCTGCATGGCCCATGCATCGGCAGAGCTCAGCCGCGGCTACCTGGCCAGCGCGCCGGTAGAGCTTCGCCCGCGGCTGCGTAGCCCATGCGCCCGGCGGAGCATAGCCGCGCCTGCCTGGCCTGCGCGCCGGCGGAGCGACGGCGCTTCGCCCGCGGCGATCGCGTAGGGGATGCAGTGACGGCGCTCGTGTCCTACGTGGCCCGTCAATGCCCGCGTGGTGGGTCAAAACTGCTACCATACGAGCACAAACAGCTTCAAACAAGCCCAGGGGCCAAACGTGTCCGGTTTTGAAAGATCAAGCACCAGCCCTAGACGGTTTTGCAATTGAGGGTTAAAATTAGACTCGACCAATAGTTCAGGGACCAAATGCGAACTTAATCCTAAACAAAACCTCCAATCTTACCCCTTGCACGTCTCGAGCAAGAAAGAAATTGGTTATTGATCAAGAGTTGCTGCAATAATGATTACTTTTCAAAGATACTATGCATATAACAAAGACGTCTTTCTTAATTTGAATATATTGGCAAACTATCCACCTTTATTATCTTGTGACTTATGGGGCTTATTAACCATATCCAAGTCATTAATTGTTACTAGAGAGATTGGTTTTTATAGAACTGCTTATTATCTATTTTTTGATCAACTTTATCTTCAGTTTATTTTTTCAAAAGGATCTCGCAATGCTAAAAGCATGAGCATAAAAAGACACATCATATACTTAGATCCAAATGTGCAAGCGTAAAAATATTTTTGTACTTCTATGTAGGACTCTCTTTGGCTATTTCTTTGGCAGGTATCTTGATACCTATTTTTTTATCGACGGATATCTTTGTACCTATTTTTTCATGAGCCTTTTACCTGTATGCCATTATAAAAGATGGTAATTGTCTCCAGGTCACTAAAAAGTTTGAGCTCCCAACAGTGTCCTCGTTCCGAAAAAATTTGCCTTCCATGCCATTCCGTCCCCATTCTGTTACAAGTTCACGGTACGATAGGCCTGAGAAGTGGGACCCAGTAGTAAAATTGCCCTTGTTGCCCTCAGGTCATTTCCATATGATGACGGTCGTGTTGACCTACTAAGCTTGACCGACACCTCACTCTCACCTCTGTCTCTCATCTCTCCTTTCGTCCCTAACCCTAGCGATAGGCGAACCTATGGTGGTAGCGATGGAACAAGCGGTGACGGCGGTGGAACCGACTGTGGCGGAGGTGGCATGGTAGAAGGAGCGCCGTAGAAGCAGAAGGAACCCCCTGCCCCTGTTGGTGGCGTCGCATAGGGTAGTACACCACCAAGATTCACCGTGGATCTACCGGATTGGAGAGGCATGGCGACGAAGAAGGGGGTGGGCGACCGACCAGAGTGGCTGCTTGACGGGTGAGTCCTTGTTCTTCTCCTTGGATGGTGATGTTGATGTATGTGAAATGTTGCACTGTTGTTCATCTGTAGGATGGACGTAGAGACTAGCTTCAATCTAGAAATCAGAATAATTGCTCCCAATTGTCGTGCTCGGTGGTTTAGCTTGAACAAAGTTGTGGACGTTGACATGACCAATTTCAGAAATTTGATTGACAATGTTGTCGATAAATATCCAAATGCATATGGTGACATAGTCAGCTTGTTTTACTTCAGTGTGGACTGTAAGGTGAATGTCCCGTTTGTTCTGACCAAGATTTGCTTGCTGTGTTTGATAAACATAAGGCCTCAAAGTGCTGCTTCTTGACCTTTGCATATCACAGCCCCATTAGTGGTCCTCCTGTCATCCCTGAATGGGATTTTGGCACTATTGTTCAGAGCCTACAAGCCCCATTCACTCCTTCACTGCCATGTCCTAGCATAGCACAACCCAGCCACCAAAGTGACACCCAAACTCAATCTATAGATTATGAATACCTGGCAAACCCAAACCCATCATTTGAGCATGTTGGTGTTGATGAGGAAGGGTTGTTTATTGACCTTGGTCCCCAACATCAACCCATTTCCTAGAATCCACAACCACCTCATCAATCCAAAGCTCAAAGTTCATCTAGCCAATCTAAAAGCGGTGAGGAAGACATTGATGATGAATCTATGTCTGATGTTGATGAGGATGACTCAGAAGTAGATGATTTAGATGAAATGGTTGTTGATAGAGAACCTGACCACATGGAAAATGTTGATCATGACAAGATGGATCCTCCTATGGAAGTCGGCACTGTTTATGCAAATATGCATGCATTTAAACTAGCTTTAGCTACACATGCAATTAGAAATGAATTTCAACATGACATTGAAGAGTGATATAGGAAGATATAGGTTGCACTGCTCTGGGAAGAACCAAGGTTGCAGGTGGAGAATTTATGCATCTACTATGAATGATGATGTCATAGTTAAGGTAATATGTTAGGAGCTCATATGTTAGTACATATTTTTGCTGTGGTTGTTGCTTTCTTTGTGGAACTTACCTATTCTTTTGCCTTGATTGACAGATCAAGAGGAACCCATATGAACATGAGCATTGTTTGAGCCAAATGAGGAAGAAAAAAGTATGTGTAGGGGCCTCTCAGTTTTGGGTGTGTGAACGGGTGATTGATTGGCTGAAGGAGGATGGAAGCAAGCCAAAGAACTGGTCAGGAGACTGACAAGTTTAAAATTGAGGTGTCCTATAGGAGAGTCTACAATGGTCTACTCCTTGCCATGGACAAGTTGTATGGGCCGTGGGACCAAAGTTTTGATAATCTGTATAGGTCCAAGGCTCAGATAGAACAGGCTAGTCCTAGGTCAGTTGTAGTTATTGATCACCACACCATCAACAAGAAGATTAGGTTCAATAGGCTCTTCTTTGCTATGAAACCTTGTGTTGATGGTTTTCTCAGAGGTTGCAGGCCTTATTTGGCAGTAGATAGTACATTTCTTAATGGGTGTAGGGGCCAGTTGTGCATTGCCTTTGCAGTTGATGGGCACAACTAGATGTACCCCATAGCTATAGGCATAATAGACTCAGAGACCAATGAAAATTAGGTTTGGTTTCTAGAGAGATTGAAGGAAGCAATAGGCACCCCACAAGGCCTTACATTCTGCATAGATTGTGGTCAGGCTGTAATGAATGGAGTCAGTGAGGTTTTTCCAAATGCTAAACATAGAGAGTGTTTATACCATCTAGTACAAAATTTCAAGAAGAGGTACAATGGCTCACGTCCTTGGCTCAAACAATTGAGGATTGAGTCTTGGAAGCAAAGGGGGGAGAGTGAGTGAGTCAAAACTTGGAGGCTGTTGGGAGATCAGCAAAGAATGAGAGTAATGCCTGGCATAACGGTTAGTAACGGAGGTGAAAAGTATAAATACTTCGGGCTTCGAATGACCTACCAGAAGTTCTGGTGGATCCCACCAAAACTTCCGGTCCACACAGATCTGACCGTTGGCTTGAGAATGGGCGAGACACGGGTTGACCGGAACTTTCGGTCTCAGACCGGAACTTTCAGTCAGGGCGGAACTTTCGGTCTTAGACCAGAACTTCCGCCAGGCCGAACTGCGCAACTCGCTGCGCGCGCAAACTAGATCTACCGAAACTTCCGGTCAAAGCGGAACTTCTACTGGAGAACTAGAAGTTTGCACTGCACGCAACCACCAAAACTTCTGGTCCCTGACCACAACTTCTAGTCCACCATGCAGAAACAGCAAAACAGCACTATGTGCACATGGGTGAAACGGTGTCTCTCAAGCTACTCTAAAACATCGACATGAGCACTTTTATTCCCCATCTAGCTAGTTAATTTTGTATCCCTCTTGATAGTACGGCATTTCCTATGACTCAAATCAAAATAGAAGAGAAGTGAATCACTTGAGCCGGAACACCATTTATCCATAAAATTTAGGGTGCTATCATTCACCGGATTCTTTCATTTTAATTCATTGATGGGCTAACAATTGTAGATATCACTTGATGAACATGTTAGTCCCTAATTTGATTGTCATTAATTATTTAAAACCCCACACCGGGGGCGAATGCACTAACATAAGGTTGCATAATTCCTCATTAGTGATCTGGTTGATTTACATGGGATGGCCTCCAGAATAGCATTAATTTGGGCCAATGCTCACTTTGGGCAAGGCTCACTAAAAAATAATTTATGTAAAAGCTCATGCCGTACCTTTACTTTCCTCCGTACTCTCACATTTTGAGCCATCATCTTTAACCAAATAAGATATCATATGAATATGCTAGTAGTTTTTGTTTACCAGAGTTAGAAATGAAGTTGTCCTAAACTTCCATTTGTAAAATTTTCCATATAGATATTGGGCTGACATTCAGTATTGTATTGCAGTCATTCTTGCTATTCAGGTGATCTGTTTGGTGATTGAAAATCGACCTTCTGCCCCTTTAACAACGACAGGTATGAGACACCTATTCTTACCTAGAAATGCAGAGCCGCTTCATGGATGAATGCAGGTTTCCATGGTCTTGATATGTTTGCACATCTAGGCAGACCCTCCTTGGAGGATGCGGCAAGGCCGTGCCGGTCTTTCTACTCCCTCCATTCCAAAAAAACAGGCAATTATGGGAAGGGTGTCAGTCAAACTATATCAACTTTGATCAAGTATATAATAAAAAAAATATTTATATTTATGTATTGAAATAAATTTATTATAAACATATATTTCATAACCAATCCAATGATACCATTTAGTCTTTACCCTATGCCAACAAATTAATCGACATGCTAAAACTCCTGTAAGTATCAATAGTGTCTATACCCTTTTGGTCAGCACCGTTTCATGTAATCCTAAAATGAGTCGTTTCCAAGGTCAACAGTCATTATCAAAGTCAATTGGACCATGGAAATTAAAATTGCTCTTACTTTGTCTCTTGAACTGGTTCTTCTGTAAACTTTGTAACTTCATAAACTTTACTTCTACTTTCCTTTAATAAATTGCCTATAGGGGTCTCTTGGCCCCTCCAGTTTCTTCCAAAAAAAATAAAATTGGACTTCTGCTCATAATTTCAGGAAAAGTGGTCCTGGCAGAACTTCTGCTCCATCAACCTATCTCACATTGGTGTTTTAGAACTTCATATTATCTTTCCAATGACTATATAAATGTATTTGTTTATGAGTACTATGGGAGGAGATATCATGTTTTGAATATTATTGTCTGAGCACACATTCAGAACAAGAAGACCAAGCCAACAACACACAATTCTTGGCATGCAATATTTTAAACGAGTAGTGTACTTGGGAAAACAATTTGAGCTCCATGATCTTGGTCTAGCTTGCTAAATTTTGTATCCATTGATAAAAAAGTTGTATTGCTGAATCAATTTATATTAAATAAACACTACTAAATTTTTAATGTTTTTCGAAAATCTAGCTAAGGTTGGTGAGCGCTGTGAAACAAAGAGATTCTGCACATATTGACTATTGGTGATCGCAAAACTTGCTGATCATCTGCACCCACACACCTGCTAGAGCAACTCAATGAACATGAAGGTGGGTTCTTGCTCGAAATTTCTCAGTTATTCTTATGCTGCTGATTAGCATTTTGACTGTTTGTCGAGCATTCCCCATCACTAAAGCGCTCAGAGTACTAAGGTCATCCTCGTTTTTAAAGGCAACGTAAGACAACATGTATGCGAGATGTTCGAAAATTCTCAGTTATTCTTATGCTGCTGCAAGGAGTTGTGGCACTTATTTGTGGATTTTCCAATAATTTCTCTTATTTTGCATAGGTAAGGTCCTTTATCAAATTCCTTTGATTCCTTTTTAGGTGATCTATTTACGTACCCTTTGGGTGAATGCAATTGTTGGGATGTGAAGACTATAACACATCCAAGTTTCGTGTTCAGCATGACATAATAATATATAACTACTGAACTGCTGCCACTACTTCACATGACCTGTTAGGAAGCTGTAATTAGTGACGTGCTACCCATATATGAGCAATTAGCTGCATGAATTAGCAGCAGCTTAGGTTGCATATTCTTATTGTTTTTGCGGTCCAGACAATGTTTAGTCTATTAGTTTAAATCTGAACATATTTTTTTTGGATGTTGATGTTGCCAAATGTTGCCTGAAGAACTGAGTTGCCTTTTGGTGGTAACTTATTTGAAAGGTTGAGATAGAGATAGCAGCTGATGTGCTTGAGGAGGAACAAGACGTGGTAAGCACTTGCTGAATTAGTGAACCAGGTAGCATATGCTACTTTATTGTTTGTAGGAATCCTTTTCCTGCATGTGAAAAGGATCAGGACAGACACTTGTCAGCTAGGTTAGGTAAAAAATGTTCATCAATTATATGCCTACTTTACCTTTCCTCACTTAATAGAAGAATGCATTTGCCATATGATGAAAACTGAACTTGCTACAGTTCTGCAAGTTAATGATCTACCATCTTAGCATGGCATAGTAATTTATTGTACTGCTGCTAGGTTGCAAAAATTCATTTGATAATTTAATTTGTACCGGTGCTAATTTAATTTATTTACTATTTTTTCTACCCCTATAAAAGACATATGCTATGGTAAAGACAATCATGCTGCTGGCTTTAACTTTGATATGGTTACCTATGAGCTAAAATGGTGGGTCTTACAATAGTCCCCTATGTGCTGCAGTTTTAAGTTGACAGTATGTTTGTTCCTCATTCTCGAACTGACACGGTAGGTGCCATGTTTGTAGATTTATCTGCTTGTAGATGAAATTAAGTATAGCCTTGACTGTTGTTTCTGAAGATAGGGTGCAACCATGTATTGATAACCATACGTACAATAATTTGTTTTGTATAGATGACCTTGTCCAGTGTTCATCGTCATGTATATATCATACTCATGTATTGGTTTACCCCATTGGGTGTTTAGTTGTTGCTTTTTGTATCACGAACTCTCCATTTTTCATTTACATTGATCATGAATCCTAGAGCTTCCATGATTATTTGATTTTCAGATGTGGTTTTCAATTTTGTTTCACATGTTTAAAGGTCAGTGTTCCTAAGCCTAAGAAGACATATTGCATGAACCAATGCAGGAACTCTGCGTTTTTAGTTCTCATAGGTTAGTGGATTTAAAAGTCTGTTGTAGAGAAAGAATTACAATTCTTAGGAAATCATTAGATTATATACATCACTCTAGTTAGAGTTTACATCTACTATTATTTTTTATTGCAACTCATAATTACTGCTCTTCTATATAAATTGTTGTTGCTTCTGTGGTAGTGTGCTTCCTGTGTTATCTTGGTGATCTTACCTAGATTGAAATTGTTAAAAGGCAAAACATTTTGACAAATGCATTTTAGATTTTTTTTTGCAAAAAGTACTATAGCAGGTGAGTTAGTGAAGCACATTGCTTGTTTCATGCAAGGAGATTCATTGTGACAATTCTTTTGTAGTTTTTTAGAAGTATGGCAGAAGAGAAGAGGTAGATAGCTGAACGATCATGTCACACCTTGCAGAGCTCTAGATGTACCTTCCTATTTGCCCCTAAGTTTGGTAATTCCATCTTGTTTTGTGGTTTCTATGACTTGTTGGCATGAGAAATATTATTTTCCATTGAAAGCTATTTGCCTCATGAGAAATAAAGTATAGTAAAGCTGTAGAGCAATTGAAAAATGACTAAGGCCAGAGTTGATGTGGATGTGGTTAATTGTAATTTTCATACAACTATTATCATATAAGCTAGTTATGATTTCAAAATTCTTCTAGTAGATTGGCCAACTTCCATAACTAGGGTGGTTAATGTGTTATTTGTGGCAGGGAGACAAATCAATTGGATATGGGCAAATGAGGATGAGGGCTGTAAAGTGGTGGGCAATATATATCACGTCCATCCAGTGATGATGTGTAATTTGTTAATATAAGTTAGTGACTCATAGCCTAGTTTTTGTCATATTAGTTATTTGATGTAACATTTTGAGCATTTATATGAGTCCAAAAAATATATATTGTGCAATATTGGTAGCCTGAAAGCTTTACTTGAAGGGTTCTATGAGAATCTTGTGAATACACATTGCTCATTGATTTAATAGTTTGTTGTAATAAGTTGGAGATGTTGGCACTGTAAAAAAATTCTTGAAAGGAAAATCTAAATGCTTCGTGCTATTAGTTAGGTAGAACTTACCACATATTGCATTTGCTTAATCTTAGAGAAATCTTGCATATGGTCTGTCCTTAGCTTTTTCTATATCTTTTAGCTACTTACTGCTCTGCATTAAAACTAAGCAAATATACATGCCATGATTTAGTTTCACATGGAGGAATCATGTATTCTCAACTTAGATGAAAATAAAGTGCTCAGGCCATATAAATGTGTCTTAATGTCTGCATTGTCTTGGTGCTCCATTGTAGTGCTGCAACAAATCTGAATCATGAGTCCAATATAACTAAAATTGAAGTGAAAATTAGCAACTCCTAAAATAAATATATTATTGATATTCTCTATCTGATTTTTGGCCATGTAAGAAATGTAAATGCATGCAGGTCTTGTTACACTGAGATTTGTGTATTATCCAAATAAATGGATGCTATATTCCATATGACAAAGTCATGGTAAATTTCCATATGACCAAGTCATGGTATATTTCCATATGACTTAGTCATTGTAAATTTCTTTATGACCTAGGCATGGTATATTTTTATATGACCAAGGCATGGTAAAATATTTTCCTATTTCATGACCAAATCATGGTAATTTTCTATATAACTAAGTCATGGTAAATTTTCATATGACCAAGTCATGGTAAATTTTCTTATGTCCTAGGCATGGTAAATTTTCATGACCAAATCATGGTAATTTTCTATATGACCAACTCATAGTAAATTTACATATGACCAAGTCATGGTAAATTTTCTTATGTCCTAGGAATAGTAAATTTTCATGACCAAATCATGGTAATTTTCTATATAACTAAGTCATGGTAAATTTTCATACGACCAAGTCATGGTAAATTTTCTTATGTCCTAGGCATGGTAAATTTTCATGACCAAATTATGGTAATTTTCTATATAACCAAGT
>JADLZL010000963.1:0-16690 GCA_015844335.1 Chrysopogon serrulatus
GGTTTCTAAAAGTGAACCGCCCGATTGTAAATTGTCACATTTACATCGGGCGGTTCACTTTAAAAGCTGCCGATGTTAAGTCACCTGAGGCGGTTTAAGTAACCACGGCCGCCTGTGAAAAGTGACACAATTTTCATAGGCGGTTTCGTTATGTAAACCGGCCTGTGGTGACTTTGCCCTATATATACACCCCTTCTTCTTCCCCACCCGAATGAATGTAACTAAAGCCCGAGCAAGTGTGCCATGGGAGGAGCTTTGGAGGTCATTTGACCCAATACAAGGGGGAGGTTTTGATCCCGATTTCTTTGGAGGAGGTAGCTAAAAAGGTTAGTTTATGTGTTTCTTGCCTCATTTCCTTTTTTTTCCTCAATCCCCACCACTCTTGAGATCTAGGGTTTCACCTCAAGAGAGAGAAGAGTAGCTAGGTTTTTAATTTTTCAATAATTCTAGTCACTTCTTATGTAGGGTTTCACTTTTTTTAGCCACGGTTTAAATTTTTTTAAGTTTTATTAGTTACTCTTAAAGAAATATTTAGTTATGTTTACTTAATTAGCTTGTAGTGATGCTTGCTAGGTTGTCATTAATGAATCTAGTTTGAGTTATTTGGAATTTTTCTAGATATTGGTGCATTAAATTAGTTTTTTGTTTAATTATTTAGTTATGTTTTGTTAAATTGAGTAGTGGTGAGACTTCAAATAGGTTTTTAGTAACTATAGTTGCTTTAATTTTTGGGTTTCATCTAATTAATTGATGCTTTAATGATTTTTTTTATTTTTTGTTTAATGAAGCATAGGTGAGAGAAGAGTAGCTAGGTTTTTGTTTTTTCAGTATTTCTACTCACTTTTTTATCTAGGGGTTCACTTTTTTATAGCTATGGTTTATTTAATTATTTAGTTATGTTTAGTTTAATTAGCTAGTAGTGATGCTTGTAGCTAGATTGTCATTAATTAATCTAGTTTTAGTTATTTATTATTTTTCTAAATATTGATGCTTTGAATTAGTTTTTTGTTTAATTATTTAGATATGTTTTGTTGAATTAAGTAGTGGTGAGGCTTTTTTATTATGGTTTATAGTAACTAGGCTTGCTTTAATTAGGGTTTCATTAATTTGTCTCTTTTTACTATATGTAATTTAGCTCGGATGTGTACTATTTCAGAAATATACAAGTGAGGAGTCATTTTCATCTATATATACTCTTTTGAACAGTATATTGATCATACAAAGGTTAGTTAATAATTAATATAAAGAAACATCTATGTCTACTTTGTAGTGTTTACAATATATAAATCTACTAAGCTTTTTTAACGTGTAACGATGGATAGAACCTTACGGATGTATAACTTAGACAGAGTAGATCCATCATACATACCGAGGTTTAAGTTTATCGGTCTTTGCGAAAAACCATGCTTTGAGAACACGGAAGAAACACATATATTGCCCTTGCTCGGATTGCGGGAATATTGTTGTTTATGAAGACACAAAACCAATCTTAAATCATTTGGTGCCGAGGATTTATGGAAGATTACTTGATTTGGACAAAGCATGGAGAGGGTAGCTCTCACGCCGTATACGATTTGAGACCCCCGCGAACCTCGGAGCGAATGGCCCGTATATGTTTGTTGATGATATTAGTCGGGTTCCTACATGAGACTCATCACCATTGTCCCCAGCAGAAAGTGAACATGTTGTGCCCGATGTTCATGATGATGCGAATGTTGGAGGAACCGAGGACAACAGGCGAAATGATGGATGAAGATGCGGAGGCGATGGCTGCACTATTGCGTCGTCATACGGATCCATCAATATTCTTTATGAAAGGTATGGAGGCCTTGGAGAAGGCGGCAAGCAGAGAGCCATTGTGCGATGAGACTAAAGGTTGTATGAAAGAGTTTACAACTTTACGATTCAGGCCTTGCTGTTGATGTTGAAAGCAAGATATGGATGGTCCGATGCGGCTTCGATGCATTATTGAGTACTCTCAGAGATATGCTTCCAAAGAAGAACAAAGTGTGCGCTAACACGTACTATACAAAAAGCTAATCAGTCCACTTACTATGAGTGTCCAGAAGATCCACGCTTGTCGAAATCATCGAATCCTATATCGAGGTGATTACAAAGACTTGGACAATTGTCCAAATTGTGGTGCAAGTCGGTTGTGGGGATTGCTCCCCCGGGTATCCTCAGCCGAGGGCCTGGGCCGAGCGGTCAGCAAAGGCCCAGCCCGAGAAGACCATGCCGAGCGCTACCAGAGGACCGTGGAGTAAGGCGCAAGACTCGGCATGCGATATGATTCGCCTAGATCATCGAGGCGTCAGTTTCCTTGAACCTAGGATTTCTGGTCGGTCGGGTCGTGTGCCGATCGGGGGGAAAGCAAGATTAGATTGATCTTGTAACCCCCCCCCGACTATATAAGGCGGGCGGGGACCCCCCCTCAAAAGCAGATTGTTCCCGATCATAATCCACAACCGAACACGGGACTAGGGTTTTACGTCACCTCGGACGGCCTGAACCTGTCTAAACCCGTGTCTCGTGTTACTTTCTTGCTCTTGATCTCGCGCACCTCACCACCCTCGATCTCATCTACTACCTCGGGCACCCCAAGGTAGGTGCCGACCAGATATCGTCGGCAGGTGGCGCGCCCGAGTAAGGGGTGTGCGTTTCAGATCCGTCCGAGCAAGATGGTTACTCCTTCCACCGTCGCTCTCTCCGCCCGCGTCGAGGCATGACCTTCACCGTCGGATCCATCACGTGGACCGCCGCCGCCCGAGCACGATGGCGGGAGAACGGCCAACCCCGGATCCCATCCGATGGAAGCCGGGCATGCGTCGGCCCGGCCAGGCCAGAGCGACGCCTCCAAGCGAGGCCACGGCGATCCTCCCCTAGAGGCGACGCTGCAGCGCCCGTCGGGAGAGGAACCCGGGGTCAACTCCGGCGACTGATTGAGCTCATCGACCGGGGTCGGTGGAGGCATACGCGAAAAGCGTCGAACTTCGCCAAAACACGCTTCGCAGCAAATCTCGGGCCGAAAGCACCCACCCGTCGGATCGGGATGGCAACCCAGCGTCGCCGCCGGGCACCACGCCCGATCCGACCACCCGCCGCCGAGGCCATCGGCCATCCGGTGAGGCCCACCGGACTGGACGTCCCATCGCAGCTAGCGGACGACCCACCGGATTTGGGCCCCGGTGGTTCGGGGAGATTTCCTCCGGCACCCAAACCACTCGGCGGGACGCCATCGCATATCCCGGGAGGAACAGATCTACAACCATGGTGGCATCACCCCGACCGCAAGGTCCCGCGGGTACCCACCAGAAGTAGCACGGCGACAACTCGCCCAACCATCACCGGTCGACACCCCATCGCCGACCGTTAACATGGTACAGCTCCACTGCTTGGAGGACGACGAGTCACTCCACACCATCTGGAGGAGCAGCCGGTTCCGACTCCGATGCCTCTCCCGGATCCGATCTAGATACATCAATCGTTGTCGGTGGGCGGAACCCTCCGGCGAAATTACACCCCTCCCGGTATACCGGCGCGGATCTTCATGCTCGAGCGGTCTCGCGGACGAGGACCCACCGCCCGGCAGAGGCAGATGGACATCGCGCGCCGCCGCGGCGCCAACGCCCGATCGAGCGAACGCCGTGTGGCTACGAGGAACGAGGGCGGCGTCTCCTCCGAGATGCGGCCGGCCGGGGCGTCACCTCACAAGGAACTGGGGCGGACGAGTTTGTCTACATCGACGAACAAATCGTGGCGCCAACCCCGGCGCCAACCTCGCCGTCGCCGCCCAACGAACTCGAGGCACTCGCCCCGACCCCTCAGTAAACCGGGCTAAAGCTTTTATCAAAGGCTGCTCAAGTGCGGTGAGCAGGGCTACGGGAGATGCCGGTCCGGATCCTCCACCTCCGGGTCAAGCCGCCATCGATCGGGGAAGATCCCGACGGTCCCGCCCGTCGCACAATGAGCGGGGAGGTAAGCGCAACCGCTGGCAAGCGGAGGCGGCAACAACCCGCCGGACCCGTCCATCAACCGGGGCCGCCCGCCGACGCCGTGCGATCATCAATGCGGGCGTGGCGCCGCGGCCGTCATCGACGCCCGAACGCACCGATGCCTACAACGCCGAGATGGGCGCCGCTGTAAACCGACGCCGAAAGCACGGGCTCCGACCGCAACGGCGCCGGTGATCGAGGGCCCCAAGCCCCTCTCGCACGGGCCGCGGTCCCATCGGTGGCTTGATCACTTCGGATCCCGGGCGGTGGAGCCCTACGACGCAAAGGCTAACCCCGGCGGTGGCTCCAAACGACGCCGTAGCGGTCGGCGCAGCGGGGAACGGAAGACACGATGGCAAACTACTTTTGTCATGCTGGGCCTCCCGATCCTGAATGGTTCCACGTGGATTGGAAGAGAACTCCATCGACAACCGGGCACAGCCGGGGAAGCTCTTCGTGGACAACTACATGGCCACGTGTGACGCCAAGCCACGCCGCCACGATCTCGAAAGGTTGGCGCAACGTCCCAACGAGACGCTCCGGCAATACATTCGCCGCTTCTCCACGCCGCGCACCTGCCGCCAACGCCAATGACACCGACGTCATCACGGCCTTCATCCGAGGCCTTACATACAGCAACTCCTCTGCGAGAAGCTCCACAGAAACGCCGAAACAATCGGCGAAGCTGATGAAAAACCGACGCCTACGCATGGGAGAGGGAGGCCGGCGGGCACCACAGAGACCTCGTCGCAGGAAGAGGCCCATGCCCCCTCCTCCGCCCGTGAGCTCTCGGCCCAACGACGCAACACCGACCGTAGGGATCAAGGGCGGATCATCGCCACGACAACCGCGACCGCTGACCCGATACCGGGGACGCCGGCCCGACGTGAACAACGCCAAGTCACGGGTCAAGCGAAACCTCGACGCCGAAGTTCGACAAAGTCCTGGATCAGCCGTGCCCGATCCACAAGAACGGACGCACACCATGCGCCAATGCTACGGGCTCGGCAAAGTTTTCCGGGAAGAAGACATGAAGCGCCAACGCCCGGGACGGACGACAAAAGCGGCGGCGACAAAGAAGATGACCGAAACAGACGGTGCATTTTCGTACCAAACACCGTCCAAGAGCGTGGCCACGATCTGCGGTGGAGCCCACGCAATGGAGAGCAAGAGGAGCAAAGAAGCCGCCCCGGGAGGGTCATGGCGGTCTCCGAGCGAAAAACCATCGCTGCCCCGCCCCTTCTGCCATGGTCCGACCAGCCCATCACCTTGGCGGGGAGGACCCGGTGGTCGGACATACCATACCCAGGCGTTTCCCACGTCCTCGACCCGTGATCGGCAACGCATCCACTTCAAGCGTGTCCTCATCGACGGCGGGAGCTCCTTGAACATACTCTTCCCAAAGTCGCTCAGGGAACTTGGCATCCCGAAAGAGGCCCTACGGCCCGGCCCGAATCTCCGTTGCAGGGGCATCATCGGACAAGCCATCGAGCCGCTCGGCCAAGTGACCCCACCCGGTACAGTTCGGCACGGGCGGTTCCGTAAAAGGAAAACTTCTTTGTTCTACGTCGCAGGACCGACCACGACCCATCATGCCATCTTGGGGACGCCCGGCTCGCACACAAGTTTATGGCGGTCCCTCACTACGCCCTACCTCGTGATGAAGATGCCGACTCACGGTGGTGTGCTCACCCTCCTTCCGCCGACTGAGAACGCCCACGCCTGCGAGCAAAAGAAAACTACATCATCAACGAGACCGCCGGCCTCATTTGCCAAGATGCAAGCGTGCCTCGCCCGACTCAAAGAAGTGCCGGGAAGACCTAGAGATCCGGTCAATGAACCACCCGCGCTCCTCCATCAAGAACAAGGAGACCAAGGTCATCGACTTGGGCACGGGTGACCCTCAAGGTCACTGGATCGGGCGCCAACCTCGACCCCAAATAGGAAGGCAGCGCTCGTCGGCTTCCTCGGGACAACGTGGGCGTGTTCGCATGGAAACACAACGGACATGCCCGGAGTACCGAGGAAGTATGCGAGCACGCCACGAAGGTCTCATCCTCGCCAAGCCAGGTCAAGCGGAAAGCTCCGCCCGATTCGTGGGACAAGAAAGAGGCTATTAGGGGTAGAAATCAACCGGCTCTTAGCCGCCGGTTTTATCAAAGAAGTGTATCACGCCGAGTGGGCTGGCAAACCCGGTCCCTCGTCATAAAAGCAATAAAGAATGGCGAATGTGCGTTGATTACACGATCTTAACAAACAACGCCCTAAAGACCCGTTCACTCTCCCTCGCATCGACGAGGTCGTAGATTCCACCGCCATTGCGAACTCCTCTCGTTTCTTGATCGCTATTCGGGTATCACCAGATCGCCCTAAAGGAGTCCGACTACAGGTCAAGACGGCCTTCATAACTCCATTCGGCGCCTATTGCTGCTACACGACGATGTCCTTCGGCCTAAAGAATGCCGGGCGACGCGCGGACAATTCAAGCATGCCCGAAGGATCGGATAGGCGTCAACGCCGAGGCCTACGTCGGCGACGTTGTGGTAAAATCTAAAACCGCCGATAGCTTAATCGCCGACCTTGACCAAACATTCAAAAGTCTCCGAGTGTATCGATGGAAACTCAATCCAAACAAGTGCATTTTGAGCTTCCTCGGGAAATCCTGCTCGGGAATACGGTCGGCGACCACGGTATCGAACCAAACCCCCGAGAAGGTGTCGGCCATAACCAAGATGTTGCCGCCAACCAATATCAAGGAAGTACTGAAGCTCGCCGGCTGCTTGGCAGCCCTAAGTCGATACATCTCCAAGCTAGGAGAGAGGGCCATGCCTTTCTTCCGCTTACTCCGGCGTCCGACAAGTTTGTTTGGACTCGGAAGGCGACGAGGCATTCAAGGAGCTCAAGTTTTCTTTGACGACGCCCCCTGCCTTAACGGCTCCGCTACCCGGCGAGGATCTCCTCCTTTACATCGCAAAGAACGAATCGGGTGGTCTCCACGGCGGTCATCGTCGGCGTGACGAACCCGGCATGCATTCAAGGTGCGGCGCCCGGTCTACTACATAAGCGAGGTCCTAAACGAGTCCAAAACTCGTTACCCGCAAATCACGAGGAAGCTCATCTACGCCGTCCTACGACATCACGTAAAGTGAATCACTATTTCAGATCTCACAAGGTGACGGTGGTGTCCCATTACCCGATCGGCGACATCATAAAGAACAAGGAGGTCGGCGGGAGAGTCGCCAAATGGGCGATTGAAATCGGGCGCATACACCGTCGAATCTGTGAGCCGCCCGGACGATAAAGTCGGCGCTCGCCCGACTTCATCGCCGAGTGGACGGACATGCAGGAACCAGTCCCACCGAGCACCCCCAGCCTTTGGAAGATGTACTTTGACGGGTGCGCTAAATGTGCGCGGTTGGTGCGGGGGTCGTATTTGTATCTCAAGCGGCGAGGAACTCCGATACGTCTTGAGAATACATTTCAAGGCATCTAACAACGCCGCCCGAGTACGAAGCTGCCATTCACGGCATCAAGATTGCTATATCCCCGGGGATTAAACGCTGGAAATCTTCGGCGACTTCGGCGGCTGGTCGTCAACCGGGCAAACAAAGACTAGTCTTGCACCAACGAGAAAATGGGCGCCCATTTGCCGGAAATCCGGAAACTTCGAGAACAAATTACGGCATTGAGTTCCACCACATCGTTCGGGAAAAAACTCGAGGCCGATCGGCTCTCCAAGTTAGGCTCTACACGAGCGGCCATTCCGCCCGAGGGGCGTATTTGCGCGCGACCTCCCGACACCATCTATCGGCCAAGGCGGAGCGGCGCCCAACGACCCATCGCGGAGAGAAGGCGGTCGCACTCGTCAAGGCCACTGACCAAGACCGGCGCTCCCGTTTATCGGATACCTCACCAACTCGAGGTCCCGGCCGACAAAAACGGAGACGGAGGCGTTTGTCACGGGCGGAGCAAGCACTACGCCCCTGGTAGAGGGCTCGCTGGTCGCAGAAACGCCAACGCTAACGTTACGCAAAAAGTGCGTTCTGCAGGCCGAAGGCTTGAAGATACTAAAAAGAAATACATCTTTGGACTCTGTGGAAGCCATTGCGCCTCTCGGAACACTGGTCGGCAGAGCCTTCCGAGCTGGATTTTCTTGGCCGACCGCCGTAGCCGGCGAGAACACTGGTACGACATTGCGAGGGATGCGGTTCTTCGCCAAAAGCGACCTCACATGCCCGGCCCACGCTCTAATGGCGATCCCGTCGGCTGGCCGTTCGCGATGCGGGGACTCGACCAGATCGGCCCCTTCGAGCCGCACGGGCAATTTTAAATACGTCTTGGTAGCCATCGACAAGTTCTCCAAGTGGATTGAGTACAAACCACTCACTTGACTCGACAAGCAAGAAGGCCGCCCGAGTTCTTTGAGGAAATCGTTCACCGCTTTGGCATCCCGAACAGCATCATCACCGACCTCGGGTCAAACTTCACGGGAAACGAGTTCTGGGAGTTTTGTGAAAGCGCTCCATCTTGGTCAAATATGTCTGCATTGCGCACCCACGTGCCAACGGCCAAAGCCGAGCCGCAAACGGAATGATCTGACGCACTTAAAAGCGCCTGTACGGAAGGGCGACAAGCACCGGAAGGTGGCTGAAGGAACTTCCACCGGCCGATCCTGGGGCTGCGGCCTTGGGATCGAACACTGGGGTTTCCCCCTACTACATGGTATACTGGTCGGAAGCCGTCCTACCGAGGACGTCGCCTTCCGCTCACCAAGAGTGGAAAACTACTCGAGGAAATCTCTCCGACCAAGCGCCTTGCCGTCGACGGCGCGCAGAAGAGAGCGCCTAGCCGCTTTGCATCCGATCGGCAAAAGTACCTAGAGGGCGTCGTCGCTATTACGACCGCGGCGTCAGGGGCGCCCTTGCCAGCGGTCGGCGATCTGGTCTTACGTCGCCCGCACGAGCTCGCAGCATGCATGCATAAGCTCTCCTCCCCAGGATGGTCCCTTCATCGTCAAGGAGGTCACCCGACCGAGGTCCTATAGGCTGGTGGAGTCGGACGGGCGCGATATCCCAAACTCTCGCACGCCCGAGCACCTAATCGTTTTTTACGCTGATAAGTCAAGATGAATAAAGATATGTACTCTGTTTCCCTTTGTAATCTAAATATATATATGATTTGATGTCTTTTTTGTCTTGTCTCTTTTTCTCCTCGTGCATTCATTTTTCATATGTGCTATCCACGCACTATACGCCCGATAAGACCCCGATGCGCACTTTAACTCAAACCGATCGAGCAACCCTGTTTCTGACCCAAACCTACACGTGCTAGCAGCTCGGGCGCTGCGTTATGGAAGGCCGCCGGCGGTTCCAGGGGACCACGGTACCCTCCCAGCGCAATACAAGGAACATACCCTTAGCGCTATGAGATACTAGGAAACTTGGGCGGTCGGCAAGGCGACAAAGTCACACCTTTGCCGGGGGGCATTCACGGCAAACACATTACATGCATAACAAAAGTGATATTAACATCATTTTGACGCCAGCGTCTCCACACGCAATACATAAGTCAATTCTAACGCTCTTCTCTAGGGCGCATACGCCTCAACATCGCCCGAACAGGTCAAGGTCCTCTACTACCTTGGCGGCATCGGAGGACTCGGGCTCGGCTTCTCGATCGGCAACCCGGCGTGGTCGGGCAAAACCCGCCTCGACCGGGACAACTCCACCCGGGGGGATAGTGCGGCCGGACGAGCCCCGGCGCATGCCGGCGGCGGCTTGAGCCGCTCCATGAACAAACACCCGTGTTTGTTGTAGGATGATCGGCACCACACCGAGGAAAGCGAGACCGAAAGGGTAGCGTTCCCCGAGCACGTCCTTGTCGTAGCCCCCTCCGTGCGGATCGGCGAGATTCAGCGGCGAGAGGTCGGGAGGGGCGATGGTGTCTTCCATCCGCTCCTCAGCGGTTGCAAGAGCGCCGTTTCAAAAGTCGCTGCGCCGCCGTCGCGTTCTCGCACAAATGGTAGAACAAATGGTAGAACCCGACAAGCCCGGGCAAAATACAGCAAAAGGTAACGACACTTACGGCGTGCCTCGGACCGGGCTGCCTCCGCCCCAAACTGGGTAGCCCAGCGCCTCACGGGTTAGCTCCTCTCACAGCTGCTTGAGGCTAGCTGCGGCTCGCCTTCAAAGCTGCGAGGCCGAACACAAGTCAGCCCTGAGGAATACACAAGGCGCCGAAGAAAGGAAGGTAGGGGAAAACATACCGGTCACCGCGCTGCAAAGTGTTTACGCGCCCAGCCGGCGTTCTCGGCAGCGGCGCCGAGGCAGCGTTCTCACGCTCCGGCTCTTCCGGCCCTTGATCGGTCGTCGTCCTCTCGAGCGGCGCCCCAGTTGCCGCTCGAGCAGGCCGACCCGACTCGCCAAGCTGAGGATCTTCTCCACATGCGGCTTCGCTGGTTAGCCGGCCTTCATCTTCATTAAGCGGCCGCCCATTTGCTCAACGGCAGCGCCGCGTCTCAGCGGCACGGGCCAGCTCCCATGCATATTCGACATAAGCTGCGCAACTATCAAGCGGACAATATGATTACTTACGAGCTCAGCGTGGCTTGTTCTCGAATCGGGCCGTCGGTCCCAGTATTCGCGGCGGCGTCTCGTCGTCCACCACCCTCACCCGTTCACCCGGGGGGTCGATGTAGAAACGTCTGCGGCATAGCTTTGAGGCTCCCTCGCGCGCAGCACCTCCCGCACCACCTCCTCCCGGCTCGCCCTGCCACCGGTCTCGCCCGTGGCGCCCACATCTTGCATGATGACGGATCTGCACGAGCAGTCACGGGCGCTCCTGCCTTGCTGGGCCGGCCGCGAACAAAGGGCGTGATCTCTCCCAGCCCGAGCAGGGGGCTGGGGTGAGCCCCACCGGCCCGGATGCTGAGTCGCGAATCACCCCCGTATCGGCCGCCGCAGGGGTGGGGGCTGTCTGGGGCGACGGTGTCATCCTCTCCCGCCACGGCCGGGATCTTCCTCACGGGATCGCGCGGCAGACACTCCTAAGCCAAACTGGACAACACCGGGGAACAAAAAAGCGAGTTGGTACTTTACGAGGTCCCCGGTTGGCGGTGCAACCCGCCGGGGAGGCCTCTAGAGCTGCCCGCCTCGGTCGGTCGAGGTCGGCGGCACCGATGGCCCGCTCGGCCGCCTTGGCGGCGCCCCAGCGATCGGCATTTTTCTCAAACACCGGCGCAGAGTCGCGCCCCCGGCGCCCGGCCCGGCGCGGGAGCAGCGTTCATCAACGTCTCCGTGTCCTCTGGTCTTCGTCATCCGAGAGGATGACGGCTCCCTCCCGCCCACGCTCCTCGCGATTCGAGCAGGGGCGAGGCGGGGGGGGCCTGATCTCCCTTCTTGCGCCTCTTCGGCGAGGCCTCCCTCCGAGCCACCCTTCGCCCGATGGGCCCTTGGCTCGGCAGCTTAGGGACTACCTTCTCGGCCGTCCCCCTCGTTCGGCGAGGTCCTCCGCCAATCTTGCGGATTTCCTCCCATTGATCGCCGCCCGGTCTACACGAGGTCGGCCGGGTGTCGTCGGGCACATCCGACACATAAGCGGCTCGATCCTGCATAAGCGGCGGCTTGAAGCGGTCGGCCAATCACACATAATACTATAACAAAGCGAGAAACTCACCGCCCGGTCGCGGATTGCCCATTTGTAGAACTTACGCATACCCGAAACTCCTCATTTGGGTACCTCCGGCCAACGGGCGTGAGCCGCCCGAAAGAAAGAACCTCCTTAGAGATTGCCTCCGTCTCAGCGTCGAGGTCATTATCCCCCAGGAGTACTCGTACCACAGGTGCTCGCGCTCCTTGCATGGTGGATGCGCCGCCTTACGCCTGGCGATAACCATATGCCACCCCGTCGAGGTTCATGGGGCGGATGATGCGGCGGCTCCTCCACCTGCACCATGTCGGCGAATGGCAACGCTCGGACCGATTGGCGTTGGCGGCTCCACCACTCGTTCACCTCATTGGAGATGCGTGGAGGCGGGGTTGCTGATGGCCGAACCATTGGGTTTTCCACCCCTTGATGGAAGAGCCAGCCCAAGATCTTTGGTTCCTCATCCCGTCCCGAAGGCGAGATAGAGGCCACCGACTACCTTGGGTGAGCCGGCTCCGATAAACGCCCGGCGGAAGAGATGGCGAAAGAGATTGAAGTGGGGAGGAATGCCGAGAAAAGCCTCGCAAAAATGGATGAAAAGCAGAGAAAGATGAAGAATGGAATTGGGGTGGAGATGAATGAGGCGGATCTTGTAGTAGGCAAGGAGCTTAGGAGGAAGGGGTGCTTGGCGGCCCGAACCAGCGGCGGAAATAATCCGCGCAAACACAACGAGCTCGTTATCGTTCGCCGGGAGGTGGGGAATGACTCCCCCCCCGGTGGGGGCGCCCGGCCAGCGCGGCTCGTCGGGCAGCACTCCGTCGCGGGACGAGCTGCGTCGAGGACCGCCAGCGTCTTGGTCGGCGTAGCCCCTCCATTTCAGCGTTGGGCGGACCTCGCGCTCTGGATCTCCGCCCAGCTCGGCAGCGCCGCCACCGCCAGCGGAACCACGCTTTGCCCCTTGCCGCCGGCCATTTCGGATCTAGGTTTCGGATTGGGGGAGGCGCCGGTGATGTGGGAGAAAGCTTGGTTGTGCGAGGAAGGTGAAAGAGGCGGCGGGGTTTGCGGCGTCGAGAGGAAGGCAAAGTGTGACTGAAAGGTCATGCCGGTCTTTAAATGGATGCATGGCCGGCGGTGTCGGGCGCCCGGCCGCGTCTTTCGCCTTCCTTCCGTGGGGAAACGCGCCGCGCCCGCTCCGTGGTTATCCGCCAGGGAGCTGGACAGCGATGTTTCCCGAAGGATGCTAGGCTTGGTGGGCCGACCCACAGCTTCGGCCCGGTCGCGGCCCCCACACCCGGCGAAACCAAAGTTTGGACCTAGAAGATGACAAGCGGTCTCGGGGACTGCCGCGGTCAAGATTCAACAAACTCATACTTTGACAAATTTGATCCACGGCACCAGTCTCATGCCTCGCCTACTACGGTCTCGGGGGACTTCGTGGTACCGTCGCTTAAGCGACTGACGGCGTGGTACGGGACCCGTATGCGGAGATCTTTCTTTTTTCTTTTTTCTCTTGAGCAGCTCGCGTCTCACGGCCAGTGGGACCTCTGCGTTCCTCTCAACCGCGGCGCCGTTTGTGTGTTCTGGCCAGCGATTCCGCCTCCCTCCGGCACCGTACCCGGTCGGCCTCGGCAGCGCCGACCGCCCGACTCGTCGGATCCGTTGATCGACTTCGCACCGCCACGAACAGTCGGAAGAAGCTGCGGCACCGAGGCTTATTTGGATGGTTCCCAACCTTGGGTTGAGACACGCCAAGCTGCTTTCGGGGACTAGGCGTGTGGGGATTGCTCCCAGGTATCCTCGGTAGGGCTTTGGCGGCGGTCGGCAAAACCCGACCAGAAGAGACCATGCCGGCGCTACCAGGGAGGACCGTGGAGTAAGGCGCAAGACTCGGCATGCGAAGATATGATTCGCCTAGATCATCCGGGCGTCAGTTTCCTTGAACCTAGGATTTCTGGTCGGTAATTTGGGCGTGTGCCGATCGGGGAAAGCAAGATAGATTGATCTTGTAACCCTGCCCCGACTATATAAGGCGGGCGGGGGACCTCAAAAGCAGTTGTTCCGATCATAATCCACAACGAACACGGGACTAGGGTTTCACGTCACCTCGGCTGAACTGTCTAAACCCGTGTCTCGTGTTACTTTCTTGCTCTTGATCTCGCGCACCTCACCACCCTCGATCTCATCTACTACCTCGGGCACCCCCAAAGGTATTTTGCTGCCCGGTCGAATATCGGTCGACAAGGCACAAGGCGAAAAAAGACTATCTACAAGAAGAGAATGCAGCCTCCATTTCTAAAGGAAAAAAAGAAGACTTAGAGTTTAAAACCCCGCACTAAAGAAAATGAAGAAGAAGACTACTACGCCACAGAGAAGGGTTCCTGCTATGGTCATGTGGTACCTTCGATGAGTAGATCGGTTGAGGTGTTTGTACTTAAAACCACGAGGGCCTTGAGAGCTTATGACTTGGCATGCTTCGATAAGCACAAAGTAGATGGAAAGCTTGACATCTTGCGGATGGCAAAGCAATGGCAAAAATTCAATGAGGGACCACCCGAATTTGCTAAGGAGACAAGAAATGTCGGGTTCGCCTTGTGTACCGATGGAATGAATCTCTTTTCTTTGAAAGAAAAGCAGTAAGCCCACGACACATGGCGGGTGATCCTCACCATCTACAATCTGCCTCCACACTTGCTACAAAAGCGAAAATATCTTTTTTGCTAACCATTCTTATTTCTGGACCTACACAACCCTGGTGTTGACATGGATGTATTCTTGGAGCCATTAATGGAGGAAATGAGAATATTATGGGATCTGAGTGTCACCATGTTGGCCGAATACGGAAAAGAGTCATTCACACTAAGAGCAATTATTTTTTGTTACAATCAACGATTACCCGGCTCTCTTTGTATTGTCGGGGACGGTTCAAGGGCAAGGTTGATTGTGTAGGTAATGCTGGATGGAAACATTTTATGTGTCCCTCAGTGCCTCCAACAAGATAGTGTACATGAGACATGAGGCGTTTCTTATCACAAGGTCATAGGTACCGCTTGCGAAGATGGATAAAATACTTTGACAATCATGATGAACTAAGGTCCCTTTGCTCCATCGGAGTAATAGTAAAGGTCACAAAGTATATGAGATAGTTAAGAACATCAAGTTTATATTTGGTAAGAAGACAAAAAATGAAAAAAGTAAGAAAGGATATAAAGCCAACTCCCGGGGGCTACATTCAAGAAGATGTCAATTTTCTTTAAGTACTTGCCATCTTGGAAAGAGCTTGACGTCACACACGCGGTTGATGGTATGCACATCCAGAAAGAATATGTTTGAAAGCATAATTGGTACCTTGCTAGACATAAAAGGGCAAGACAAAGAAAGGATTGAGTTCACGTCGGGGACCTAGTCAATTTGAATATAAAACCTGAACTTCTTTCCGGTATTGCTAGATAATGGAAAGTACCACCCTGACAGCAAGCTACAACTTGAACATAGATGAGAAACATGCCATAATGCGTGTGGTTGAAGAAATTGAAAGTTCCGCTACTGATTACGCTCCAACATTAAGAGCATTGTGTCAATGAAGGACCTTGCGACCAACTACAACTCACATGATTGTCATGTGATGCGACAACTTTCCTCCCTATTGTCATCGGGGCTATAAGTTCGGTGTTCTTAAGATGGCAATCACACGAGTTGTGCTTCTTTTTAACGAGATATCACAAAAGGTAATTGATCAAGAGCGGTTTGAGTCTCTTAGGAATTTGCGGTGGAGACATTGTCACAACTTGAGATGTGTTTCCCCTTCTTTTCTTTCGATATAATGGTATACCTTGTCGTGCATTTGGTGCCACAAATAGGCATTGGGTCCCATGTATTTGCATGAGATGTGGACATATGAGCGTTTTATGTCAATTCTTAATGGATGCGTAGCCACTCGTGCTCATCCCCGAGGCATCTATGATAGAGGGATACACTACAAAGAAGAGGCCATTGAGTAGTCAGGAGGTCCATTACTTAACACTTGCCTAAAAGACCAAATTGCAATAGGTTTGCCTCCGTCTACGACATGAGGGGTAGACTATATGGGTGTGGGAGGATGGGTCGGAAATCATTCACATCCCGGGTCGGACTACAATATTGTCCTCGAGGCGCATAGCATCCTACATCAGCTCTCAATAATGGATCCTCGATCAAACAACACATACAAGAGCTAGTGGATCAAGAACCCTGGGCAAACAGAGGATTGGGTATCGAAGGAACATAGCGTCGACGCACTACATGGCTAATGGGAGCGTAACATTCCAAATGGAGACACAATTGAGCAACAAACTATGAAGAGGTTGGCTGGACCATCTCGCCGGTTTACATCATGGCGGACCTTTGACATTCGTGGCTTCACATTTTTGTACTACTTCTAGGGACAAAAAAGAGCATGACGCAAAAGCGGTGGTGTTCGTTAAGTAGGCCATAGATGATTCAGATGAAACTGCTACATACTTTGGCTTCATTGAGGGAGATATGGGAACTAGACTATGATTCATTTAAGGCGCTGTGTTTGATGCCAATGGATTGATGACAACCATATCGAGTGGATAACTATGGCTTGAGAGTTCTTAATCTAAGTAAAAAGTAGGCTACAAAGGATGATCCTTGGATCCTTGCTAACAAAATGGCCGCAGGTCTTCCCTATGCCGAACAGATCCTTTGTAAAGAAGAGAAGAAAAGTAGCGACAAGACAAAGCATATAGTTCTTTCCTGGAAAGCAGCAAGCTATAGGAGTTGATGGTGTAATTGATCTAGATGACTTCAATCACTTAGGACACATGTCTCTCTTCAATGATCATCAAGTAAAAGATAAGAAATGTTGACTGAAATATCTCCAAGGGTTCATTACCATGGATTTAGCCCACGATGGAGAAGGCGAGAAACATTGGGCGGCTAGCTAGATTTTTATATTAGCTTAATATTAGTCTTGTCTTATGTAACAATTTATCCTTTATAATTTATACTCATTAATTGTTTTCTCTCTTAGTATTACTCTTCAACTTATTTAA
>JADLZL010000964.1:0-63442 GCA_015844335.1 Chrysopogon serrulatus
GCTACCAAATTTTGACATGCCAAAAATTTAGCAATCCAAAAATTAGACAAAAAATTACTAAAGATTTGACAAGCTAAATGTAAAATAGTTGGCAACTTTAAGTAGCCAACAAAATACTTGTGAAAATCAAGGTTTACTAAATCCTTGGTGTGGTAAAATTGGGTAGGAACCAATCAGCCGCCAAGTCCGTTGCATGCACCGGGCCAACTTCCATTTCCTCCGCCCCAGCCGCCCACATGCACAAAAAAGCCGCCGCCAGTCCTCTTTGACCTCCATCGTCCTGGTGTGTGTAAGCGATGTCGTCGTCCTCCTCTCCCTCCAGCCGCCGCCGCGGCGGCACGGCACCTCCACCTCCCCCACCGGCGCCGGGATCCCCGCAGGCTGCGGAGGCGAGGGACTGGGCTTCGCTGCCCCCTGACATCGTTCTGGACATCTTCCTCAGGCTGGGGCCACGCGACGTCATGCTGGGCGCGGAGTTCGCGTGCAAGCCGTGGCGCCGCGTCGCGCTTGAGGAACCCTCTCTTTGGCGCCGCGTCGGCATGGAGGACGTCCTCGACGAGCATTGGCGTTTCCGTCGCATCGGTGTGGAGACGGCCATGAAGCTCGTCGCCGTGGATCGCGCCGCGGGGCAGTGCGAAGCCTTTGAAGGAGACTGCGACGATGACTATCTGCTCGATCTTGTGGGGAGGTACTATGGCTACCGATCTGCTGCACTTTTTTTCTTATGACAATCTGCTGCACTTTTGAATCTATTCTGCTTTACCAACCATATGCATCCCAAGGAAACTCAGTTTATTTTACTGCAAATTATCTGCCCTATTTGATGGTTGTTTGTTTCACTATTTTGCTGGAAAAGAAAACCGAAATGGTTGGAATGATTGCATATATTGTCGGTCAAAAATTAGAATACTCTTACCAACAGAAAATGATTGCGTATACTATTCCTTTCCCGTTGGCTTTTTAAAAATCGTGCATCATCATAGAGTCTAATTTGTAGAGCGATTCTAATAAACATTTGTTTCGACTAAAGGAGCTGTCAGCTGTGTGCTTTTGAATTTAATTTGGATCACAACATTATCTGCTTCTTGCGTCTTTCAAGTGTGTATTATAGCTAGACTCCAATTTGTTATTCTACCACCCACATGATTTCGACATTAAGGACCCTGATTTCTTTCTTCCGGGGCATTCCAAGCCAGAAATAGTAGTCTCATAATTATTATATTCATCTTCTGGTTTCGGAGTGTAGCCATGATGAATTTTGCCTATCTTACAAATCTTGTGTGTCCGGGCTGAAATATACAGTAGACCACAAGTTATTTTCAGAAAACAGTGCCGACTGTGAAGGTGTTTTCAAAAAAAAAAAAGTGCTGACTGTTAAGGCATCTTCATTATCTGTTTCAGAATTGAGTAATAAATTGCACTGTAGACACTTAAACTATTGGATAGTTCTCAGATGGGTCATTCAACTGAAAAACATAATAGCTAGATATTTAAACTATTGGATGGTTACCAGATGGGTATCCAACTAAAAAACGTAATCGCTAGGTACTTAAACTATTGGGTGGTTTTCAGATGGGTTGAAAAACGTAATGCTAGGTTCTATTCGCTTCAGCTACAAAGGCCGTTTCAGCTTATAAATCAATAATATTTTCTTCTCACAGAAAATCAGTTGTTTTCTACGGTATTTTGGCTTATCAGCCAGCTTATAAGTCCTGCCGAATAGCGCTAGGATCTTTTATTCTTTATTATTAACGGACCAGTCATGGCCATATAGGCATCAGCACTGGCGAGTTCTACGGGCAGTAGCTCCTCATGTGGGCGCAGGATCCATGGCCCTCCATACGGCGAGGTTGCCACTGTCCATCTTGACCATGCGTGCCATGTCCGTGTGATCTTGCAAGGTTGGATGATGAGCTCGCCGCGGCCAAACACACGTGTCGACGGCGCGATGAAGGCGGTGCAAAAGCGAAACAGGATGTGCGTAGCGTAGAAATATGGTGTTTTGGTAGGGGTTTCAGCAAAATGGCTAAGCCATGGGTGGCATGTCCACGTCGGCTGCTAGCGCCTTCATGGCCATGACTAGACGATGACAAAGAATAAAAGATCCAGGATCAATGTGCTATGTTTTCAGTTGGAGTACCCATCTAGGAACCACGTAATAGTTTAAGTACCTAACCATTACGCTTTTCAGTTGAAATACCCATCCAGGGAACCACTCAATAGTTTAAATAACTACGGTGCAATTTAATTACTCTTTAGAATTTCAAAATGCTATCAGACTTTCCTCATACTTAATTTTCTATTTGTGGTTCCTGGTACTTAATTTTTTTTGTTTTTTGAAGATAGACATTAAAATGGGAACACATTGTAACGAATTTATATGGTCTGTTTCAACCAAAATTTGTGCATCTGAGAGAACACATTGCATGAGACGGTTAATAACTTTTTTTTCATTTATCAACAAAATAACAACATGGTCCACGCAAATAGCATAGGCGTTTTCCTCACTACAATAGTTAGTTTTTTACTTGAAAATATCTTTTTTATAAATAATTTTGTTCTTTTGTTTGATTGTATTGGTTTTCTTCTCCATACACATCTACTCGAACAAACTCGATATATATAGTTATTGTTGATAAATTTCTTGGTATAAAGTAATTCTTGTCTCTCTTATCTTTTATCCATTACCACTCAAATGGTAATCATATTATTTTTTTTCATAATTTGTTTATTATTTTGAATTTTGTTTCTGTTAATGGTATTAGAGATGGAGTTTTTTTTGTTAATTTTAGTCATTAAATTGTCATAAAGTCTAACTTTATTCTTTTATTACCAATCGCGTAATTGTATTTGGAATATACTCTTTGATTTAGTCTAAGATGTAAGATCATCTTAAAGTCCAATGGCATGGACCTTTTTCCAGTTTTCTATTTTTTTATTAAATTAATCTCGTAAGTGTATTAGACATAGATTCTTTTTGGTTTAATTTAAACTATTAGATGAACAAAAAATTCAACAATGCATCTCGGGTCACTCCAAAAAAATCTTGCAAGTTAATTTGCAAAAATGCATGTGAAGACTTTAAGATATATGACATGATTGTTTGGACCATTATAAATCATATAACAGATATGAAGAATTGAAAAGATTTATAGATATGTGATGTACCGCTTCACATGCATGCATGGTTTTTCTACACCGCTACTCTTTCTAGCATTACTAAGTATTTTTGTTTCTTGCAGAGCACCCTCTTTGAGATGCCTAAACATCAGTGAACATTACAGTGATTATGAATCAGGTGATGATTTAGTCGGGGCACTCATGAAACTCCCCCTACTTGAGGAGTTAGAAGTTTATTTCAAATATACTATTGACGAAAACATGCTCCAGTCCATTTGCAAAGCTTGCCCTCATCTCAAGAAACTTGTTTTGAGGTTTGTCTCGGCCTTTGACCTTGAGTGCAACGAGGATGAACATTTGAAGGATACAATTGACGGAGAAATTCCAGTAATGCCGAAGTTACACACCTTAGAACTATATGACTCTGACCTCGAGGTCGAGGGGCTAAAAGCCATCCTTGATAGTTGTCCAGTACTAGAAACTCTACACATAGATGGCTATTTCAACAAGCACGCGATGGATAAGGAGTTGCGAATGAAATGTGCTAGGGTGAAGAATCTCACTCTTCCTACGAGAACTTCTGCTGCCATGTATTTAGAGGATGAATATTATTCTGATACCGATTCAGAGGATGATTCATTGGAGGAGGAGTATTGAGGAAATACACAAAGGTGACAGATTGCAATGAGGGCCAAGATTATTACGATACCTGCTAGCTAGGAATTGCCTTCCATACTCATTTATCTCAGTTACCAAGAAACCTATATTTGTCATTATGTCAATGCAATTTGTTTTTAAAGGACTATTGGACCTCATTGATCTTGGTTGCAATAATAATGAAATCACTTCTTGGGTGACTTCCTATCTGGCGTTGGTGGATGAGACCCTTCTGGATTGTCAGCAATCTTTTGGCTTTTGTTCCACTTCACACCTTGTTTAATTTTTTGTTAAATTTACCTTTATATATTATTATATCCATATACTCAGTATACACTAGCCCTTCAATCTGTGCGCCACCACGATCAAGAATGTTATGTTAATTATTATAAGAGTCAAGTCTGGTTTATTCCATAGCAACGCTAGTTTTAGGCCTTGGCACCATGGCCGGGCTGGCATAGGGGTAGTCGGCTTAGCTGACTTGCGGAGTCAACTAAGTTGACTCTTGGATGAGGAGTCGGTTTAGCTGACTTAGGGAGCTGACTCTATCAGGGCAGGCACAGTCTTCTTTCCTTTTCTCTTGTTTCTTTCACTATTTGTTGCGCCAAATAATTTCCTACACTTCCTTTGCTAAGAATTTGTTGGTGTTGCCCAATCTCATCATCTACACTTCTATATTCTTGAAATCATGTTCCTCCCATAATCTAGACTTCTACAGTCTCGAAATCATATTGTCCTGCTTTCCTTTTACAAGTACAGAATATACATGTGAAGTACATACTGATAAAAGCATGTACAATTTATTGCTATAAATTCTTCTCTCTTAAGGAAATGACATGCTAAGGTGAACTCATCACTGTAAATTTAATACAATCACACTCTGGTTCAAAAAGAAGTATAATCACTCATGTGCATATATTTATAAACTTATCACTGCAAATTTGGTACAATCAATCATGTTTGTATATATATGACTGCAAAAACTTACATTGACCATATACTTGCTTGGGCCATGGAATCATATACCATCTACCAATTTGCCCTGTTCGGCTGGTATTATTATAAGTCGGCTGATAAGCTGAAATGATTGAATTTTTTAAAAAAATTATTATAACAGCTAATAAACCGGTTAATAAGCTGAAGCGAACAGATTTTGTGTAGAGCTGCATAGAGAATGACTCTACTAAATATGTGTCAGATAGATATGCACAGAGCAAATGCCATAGGATTCTCTAGCAATGGAAGGGAGTTCATGAATGTCTTTCCTAGGCTTCTTTATGCAATTGCGCAGCCTAAGGTGGATTTTCATAGAGATGTACATGGGAGTACTAGTGTAGTCATACAACTATAAAATTGATAATAACTCTAAGGTCTTATAGATGTAGTCGTATTTGCATCAATCCACGTGTATCTAGGGCGGACTGGAGTAAAATTTAGACTAAATTCCACAGCAATCCACTCCAACAGACGTGGATTTAGTTGAATTCGATGATGTCCAAACAAAGGCCTAAGGATGATAGCGAGTCAGGATCAGGCGGGTCCTCACGGGTTTTGGACCGCACTAAGGCGGCATGGTTTCCTCCCTACTCGGGTTTGAAAGTTTGGGAACTCAAAACGAGGCGGGACAGGGACTGGTTTAAGAATTCTCATACGGGTGTCCTAAGGGATCCTAAAATTCAATGGCCTATGCAATGAGGCCACTCCACATAAGACCCTATTTGGATGCCCCTCCAATTAAAGTAATAAGATTATGTAACAGCTAAATGAGTAGGGTGGATGGCCTATGCCGGCGGTAGCGGAGGAGGAGGCAGCGTGGGAGTAGCGGCCTGCAGCGGCAGTGCCGCTAAGACAGCGAGCGTGGGTGGTGGCGGCGGCATGTAGGTAGGGTGTGGCAAGCGGCTTGGGCGGTGACGGAGAGCGAGAGAGTGAAAGAGCGGGGAATAAAGAGCTTACGCACAATTATTTCTTGATTGATCCGATTATATGCCCCTAATATTTATAGTCCGAACTGGACTTAGCCTACAACCAAGGTGGAAGAGTCCTTATCGAACACGAACTCTTCCTTTCCCAAATTAATCTACTAACTTTCATCTAATAACTAATTATTCCTAAATTGATAAAATGCCAAAAAGGAAGCTCGTGGAAACATGGAAGGAAAGCGGTGACGACGACGGGCAACGTGTGAGGGAGGCAGCGGCCGCCGCCCCGCCGCCCCACCTAGGGTGTAGTGCCCCCTCCTTGTCCCAAGGCAGGCCATGGGGCCCACTAGGGGCGTGGGCGCCCCATTCTCAGGCTTCTCCCGGTCTGTTAATGTTGTCAGTGGTCACCGCCCGCATTATGCGTGTGACATAGCTCCCTCCTTCTCCACTCGGCATGTCCTCATGCCGAAATACGATCAAGTCATCGATGTCGTTCGGTGGTGTTGCGACATGTAAAGGAAGTACTTCCACTAGGCTGGCGAGGTGGCCTTCATGGGGGTTGGTGAGGATGATGTTTACCCACATACGTAGTGGAGTGTATTTGAGGTAGTAGTGGAGGATGCCGATATAGCCGTTGGAGGAGGTAGCCGGCATCCCCACGGGCCGATGATATCCCAGTGGTCCTGTGCGCCATGTCGATGAAGGAACGTGGCACCAAACTAGCAAATCAAAATGAGACATTAGCTTTGATGGAGCAGCAAAGTCGTGGATGTGGTTGTTGATGTCAGGTCAGATAAAGAACGGCAGGCATCTCCATATAGTGTTCGTGGAGCATATCGGAGGAGACATTGTGAGGTCAAGCATCGTACCATAGATGAATGCACCCCGATCAAAGGCTGCTGGGGATAGCCAGTGCTTAGTCAACCCTAGGACCAGGTCAATGTTGATGTCTGATATGAGCAAGTAGGCAACCTGCCTTGTTGAGGAAGACCACCTTCACGTCATCGATGGCTTGATGAAGCAACCAAGGATTGCCCTCAAGTATGTGTATGGGCATCCTTGCTTGGGTTGTCTCCATCATTGGAGGTCTAAGAGCACCAAAGGCCAACATCTCCAAGTTGGTAGATCCACCATGGCGAAGCACCCGCAAGAGGTCAGGTAGCAATGGCGATGTAGCTGGTAGGTAGAAACGACCGTCAAAGAAGACAATCCACTGGTGCATGGACCAATCTCTAATGGCTTGACCCTCGTTGATCGAGGAGGCGATAGCACAGAGCTCACTGACCTCTAGGATAGCCTTGCGCATGAGGGCGAAGATGATATCGTTGGGGCCATCGATGTTGTCGAGAGTGTTCAGTAGACGAGCGTTCTAGGACCTGTTCATTAGAGGAGTAGGGACTTGTGTTGTCAAGGACCAAATAGTGCGTACCATGGGATGTGATATCATAACCGGACGATGTGCCATAGCTAGCTGACGATGGGGAGCCGCTCATAGGATGTGGGGGCACCCATCACGGAAGTGGAGGAACTCCATGACGATGAAGTCCCATGTGACAAGGTCCAAGCTAGTCAGCCAAGGAATGCCAAGGATGACATCAATGTTGTTGTCGAGGTCAAGGAGAAGCGTGTCGATGTAGAATACGTTGCTATTTATGTTAAAATGGGATGTGAAAGGAGGCACTATGATAGGGTACCTCGTTTCTGTTGTTGACAAGAATCGTCATGTTGACCCCCACTTCTCGTAGGGCGTTGGAGCAAGCGATGTTGATGTTGATGACGTCATGGCTAAAGCTTGAATCCACCAAGGTCATAATGCCTACTCCATTGATCGTCCCATGAAGGTAGAAAGGAGAGGTTCCCTGAACCCTGGTGCCTATCTTGCCGATGATCATCATGCAATTGGCACCATTATCGGCCAGTTCCATCGATGGTGGTGGAGTAAATGACGATGATGGGCTATCGTAGCGAGCGTCGATGGTGGGGTAGATGCCCATCTGGCCTCTAGTGTGGCCAAGAAGCATTGCTCATACACTTTGGCGAGGGAGATGATAGTTCCCATCTCGCTAGAGTCGAGCAGGCAGGTGGCAGCGGCGGCTAGGGCGACGGCTTGGGCGGCGGCGGAGAGCGAGAGAGCTAGAGAGCGAGGAATAAAGAGCTTATGCCCAATTATCTCTTGATTGATTGGTTACATGCCCCTAGTATTTATAGTCCGTACAGGACTTAGCCTACAAGCAATGTGGAAGAGTCCTTATCAACATGGACTCCTCCTTTCCCAAATCAATCTACTAAGTTCGATCTAATAACTAATTATTCCTAAATTGGTAAAATACCAAAAAGGAAGCTCGTAGGAACATGAAAGAAAAGCGACGGCGGGCGGCGCATGAGGAAGGCGACAGCTGCTGCGTAGCCGTCCCACCTAGGGTGCGGCACCCCCCCCCCTAGGGCAGGCCGTGGGGCTCAATAGGGGCGTGGGCGCCCCCTTCTCGGGCCTCTCCCGGTCCATTAACGTCGTCCGCGGTCATCGCCCGTGTTATGCGTGTGATAGATTATATAATCAAATTTTGTTCCAAACATAATGAATTATATGATTGATTATGATAATGAAATCTTTTAATTTAATTACGATAATCCTATAATCTAGGTGAACCTAGTTATAAGGGATTATGGGGGCTTAAAAGTCCTACTTTCTCCTAACTAATTGCCCAACTTAATAAACCATAAAGGATAAAATAGGAATTTTTACTTTAACCAACCATATTCTATCACCTTCATCTCTCGACCTAAATAATTTGATTATTATAATTATAAATCTATAATTCTGATTATAAGAATCCTATGCATACTCTAGATTATACTAATTGAGCCTTGATCCCAAATAGACCCTAAGGATGTTTTAGATTGAGTTGTGACTTTTAAAAGAACAGTCGTGAGCTGTGGCATGTGAAAAGACTATTGTGATTTGTGGGTTGTAGAAAAGCCAAAAAGCCGTTTGGGTGAACAGTTGTGGCTTTTGATTAAACCACTGATAGCGGATCCATATATCATCTATGACCCCGCATGTCAACCACTGAATACATATTTCTTAGTGTTTTGTGTGCTTCTTCATCATCTTCTTCCATATGTGTGTATGGAGGAGACTTAGGCCGGTGAGGGGCGGCTGAGCTAGCACGCGGCACCCTCGACGATGTTTGCCCGTGTTTGATGGCAGCCTTGTCGGCCCTCGCCTAACGCTCAGCGGGGGATGCGCTTAGCGAGCCTGGGGGTGAGGCCTGTCTGTCGGGGTTGGGGTAGCGCCTGGAACACGAGGCGGGGATCACACTCGCCGCCGCTGCTACTCCCGTGAGGCTAGGGTCATGCTCGCAAGAGCAGGGCCAGGGTAGAGCTTGCCGTGAGGGCCACACCAGACAGATTTCAGGGCCGTTCGCCTCCATGGGGGCGCCCACAAGGGCGCTAGTGTGGCCTCTGTTTCTTGCAAGGATTTATTGTAGACACACATTTGGTAAAGAAAGAAAAAACTGAAGCGGTCTTTATAATCAGCAGAAGATGTCTACCTTTACATGTAAAAAGCTGAGAAAGGTGGTGTAGAATTTATATTTGGGGAAGAACAGGTTTTTTGAGCCAAAGCAGCAAAGAGCATGTAAAAGTTACCACTCCTAGATTAGAAGCCCACGGACCCGGTAAGTTGTAACCCTAGTAGGAAAACAGTAGGAGCCGTCCGATTTCTATCGATCGATTCCTTGTGACCCCCTCCCTCCCACTCCCAGCCGCCACCACCCCCGCACCGCCGCACGGGAACGCGCGACGCGCCCGGCGCTCCGCCCGCTACCGCTACTCCCCTTGTCCCCTAGTCCCCTCTATCTGCGTCGAGTCCACGACGCCGCCGCCTCTGGAGTACTCCTCTCATAGCCGGCCGCCGTGGTTCAATCCCACGGAGGAGCAGCGCGCAGCCTGGTGACCCCGACGCCGACGGCCTGACCTCCACTGCCGCCCCCAACCTCTGCGGCCGCGGAGTCCTTGGCCGCCGCAGCACTGACCGCACCACCGCCGCCACGCAAGTGCCCCTCCTCAGCGAAATGGGCGCGCAGGAGGCGGCAGTGGAGGAGGCACTGCGCGCCGCCGCCGCTGAGGTCTCAACCTCCTCGGTGAAGCGCCGCCTCCACATCTTCCGCCACACCCTACCTCCTCTCATCGCGAAGGCCATAGGTACTCACCCCATCATCGCCTCCGCTCTCCTTTTCTTGGGATTACTGGCCCGTCGTCGTCTGCGGGTTTCGGTCTCCCTCCCGTGCGCCGCGCTGGTGCCTGCGCACCTACTTTTTCTAGTGAGGAGCTCAGGGGTCAGGGCTTTGCGACCGGACGAACTTTTGGCGATGCTTGCGCGAGCTGGATCTCTCCTCGTGGATCGTGACGGTGTTGCGTGTATGTTTTCATGCGCAATTCCGCTCAATTTCGGGCGGATCGAAGCTTGTTAGCTCAGAGCTCTCGTGCTTGTGCAGATGCACATGTGCTGAGCAGCATGTGTGGATTTTCTGCTCAGATTAGTGTGTGGCTTTGCTGAGGTTGTGGTGTATTGTAGTTGTCGATGACCATATATGTTTTTCGATGCATACCTCTTCGATTACTTGTCTTGACTTCTCCGATCTTGTGGTGTATTGTAGTTGTCGATCATGCATAGGTCAGCACTCAGCACCAACTAGCTGTGTAGTTTCTGGTTACATTTCATTGTATGTACCCAATCCACCTATTCTACATGTGGGGTTTTCAACATGTGAATGGAGCTTGTAGACAATATATGATGCTTGTTCTGTCTGATTCAAATGATTGCCTTGCATTTAAGCTGGCGACATCCATTTATTGATTTATTTTGCTTGGATGCACATGCCTTGGTACTGCAGGGCTGTCCTATGGGTTATTATGTTGCATTTCTTGTAGAGACCAGGCAGTGCTTTTGACTCATGTTAATAACCTATTCTATCATGGTCCAACAGTTTGAGATAGGCATGAGAGCTCATCAAATGTGCAGTGCAACTTGAGCCTACTGTGAGATACGTGATTGCCGTGACATTAAAGCGCTAATGCGTTATTCTGATCATATCAGGATTCATTGTGCAGATGATGTACTAACACCAATGCTAATGATGCTGCAACTAGATTTCTTGTGATCTTGTTGTATGCTTAAGCTATGCTTCAATATGATTTCAGTCGATTATTTTATCTGGCTAGGTGCTATGATTGTTACTACCACATAGTTCTAGAGCTTAGTTGTGTCTGTGGACAATTGCCAATATTTTGCATACAACATTTTATAGCAGCTTATTTAATGAACTTTGAGATAGACATGTGCTATTAGGTTACCCAAACTGAACCTTCCTTCAGATGGCGTGTTAATGTTCTTTTTTTTTTTCTGGGTAAACTTTTTTTTTTTTTCTCAGTAAACTTTAAAAACATTAAAATATATTCACAGATCCTAAGACAAGTTATCTGCCACTATCCTAGAAACAGGTGTTCTTTTTTGATATGTGTGCAGTGAATTCTGATCTCTCTCTCTCTCAAGTATGAACCTTTTTGTCCCTCTGCAGATTCATTTTCCATGTGAATGTACATACTTGTGCTGTTCATATATTCGAAACTTACTCAGTCATTATGAAACCATTTTTCTTAAATTAGTTTGTTTTACATGCAGAGTCACCGTCAGATACTGTATTGTTAGTTGATCTCATTTTCCAGACATTGGCAATATATGATGATCGGGCATCACGGAAAGCAGTAGATGATATGGTTATTCAGGCTCTTGGTGAACCCACCTTCATGAAGCCCTTTGCTGCGGTACTTGTACAATCTATGGAAAAGAATCTAAAGGTTACAAACCCCCTTACAAGCTTCAAGCTTCTTCGATGGTCACACTATCTTTTGAAATGGAGTCAATTTGCCACGCTTTCAAAAGGCGCTTTTACCAGACTGGCCAATGCACAAGCAGTCTTATGTCAAGTCCTTATGGACGGGTCCTTCCGTCGGCGCCGGACTTGCAAACAGTTATTCATCCATCTTTTCTCTGAGGTAATTATTGCGAACAGTAAATAAATTTAGATCAAGTCATAATTGTCTCCTGCCCATATCTTATCTAGTTCCATTTTCCAGCCTAGTGGAATATATAAAATGTACATAGAGGAGCTCAGAGATTTAAGGATTTCCATGAGAGATTGTCCTGCATTTTTGAATCTAATACTGGATTTTACCATTACCTCTCCATCATTATCCACTGATTACAAGGTAAACCTTCAACCTCATATTTGACCTGCATTTTCAGCTGTTAGTAGTCAAGCAATTATGTATTCATCAAATGTTTGACCTAACTTATTGAAGCCTTTTGCGGATTCCGTCATGTGTTTGACAATATGTGCTATTGTTTGCAGTCAGTGTTTCTTGATTTGTATGTCAAAACCATCTTGAGTTCGAAAGACCGGCCACCGAAAGCAGCCACTGAAGCTTTTAAGCCTCTTTTCTTGGAGATTGGGCATGAAGATTTTAAGAATACTGTTATACCATCATGCATAAAGATGCTGAAAAGAAATCCTGAAATCGTACTACAGTCTATTGGATATCTTCTTAAGACAGTCCGTTTAGACCTAAGCAAGTATTCCATGGAGTTTATGCCAGTTGTTCTGCATCAGGCTCGACATTCAGATGAAGAGAGGAGGATTAATGCTTTGAGTATTATAGGAACACTAAGTGAGAAGTCAAGTGATCCAGATGCTCTACCTTCCATGATCAATGCTATCAAAGCTGTTTTAGGAGGTATTACATGTTTATTTTTATTTTCTACTATCTATTGGTCTATCATGTTCAGTGGTTTAGTACTTAACTCATTTTTAATGCAGTATTACCGTTTGCAAATTTTTGCTGTAATTCATATATCTTGACAAACTTGGTTTGGGCAGGCTCAGAAGGGAAACTATCACTTCCATACCAGAGAACTGGAACGATAAATGCTTTAGAGCAGCTATCAAGATCTCCTCCGAAGCAAATAGGCAAACTTGCCTCCTCAGTATCAAGTTTCCTTCTAAAGTGTTACAAGGATGATGGTAAAGTTCAATAGTTCCATTTTATGCTTCATAGCGTCATCTAATGACATTGATTCGTACTTTTTCTATCTTATGACAGGTATCGAGGAGGTGAAATTGGCGATTCTATCAGCATTAGGGTCCTGGGCTTTGGTATCATCTGAAGCTGTCCAACCAGATGTTGTTTCATTTATTGCGGCAGGCTTGAAAGAGAAAGACACTTTAAGGAAGGGGCATCTGAAACTTTTACGAGTTATATGTAAAAACTCTGATTCTTTAACAAAGGTAAGGTATTTACTTCCAGTTTACTTTTTTTTTTAACTTTTTAAACTAGACCCTGGGGAAAGACCGCCCCAATGAGATTTATTTTAATAAGAGACAACCAATTCTGGGTCTAGACAAGGTCCCGAAGGCTGTGCCCGCCCAGGCGGTGCACCCCGTGGACAGGTTTCACAGTGAGGGACCTTTTTTTTAAATGAAGCACCAAGGGGAACACCACCAGGGCTCAAACCCTGGTGGGGGGCATCCAACTTGACGAATCTACCACTAAGTAGCGCGTATTCTTTTATGATCATTATTATGTTTTTTCTTTGCTTAAGGAAGATTGGTTCAATGGCAGAAACAATGCAGATACTAAACATTGGCTCATATTAACTATTGATAAAAACTGTTCTGCTCCAGGTTTCTTCTTTATTGGATCATTTGATTCAGTTGTCAAAAACTGGCTTCAGCAAGGCAACACAGCGGTTGGATGGAATCTATGCACTCTTTGCAGTATCAAGGCTTGCTGTTGTTGATACAAAAGCAGGTTTTCTACAATTTCTTCTTGTATCCAAGTGCTTTTTTTTTATACTTGACAGCACAGTTTGCCTTAAATATGGTTTGATGAATACGCAGATGGTGCCATTCTAAAGGAGAAACTGTGGGCATTGATTGCTCAAAATGAACCCTCATTGATCTCTTTACAGCTGGTAATTCTGTTTTTCTGAATTTCCACCAAGAATAATTTGTTACCCTGCAAATGACATGAGAAGTGGATGTACTTCAGCATCTCATGGACCTTTTTATTTATTGTTTAGATCCTGATGAGCTACTAGAATCTGCATTTATGTAAAATATTTTTGGACTAGTGATTAGTGGTTACAAAAACTCTAAGGGCGTAGTGTAATCATTGGTATTAAATCTTATGTCTTTTAAGATTTTTGGTGCTACCTCCAAACTAAATCTCTTTGTATTAATGTTTTTGTAACACTGTTTTCTCCTGGCAGCTTCCCAAACTCGCAGATGATGATTGCTTAGCCGTCCTGGATCTTCTTCAATCACTGCTTGTAGAACATTTCTTCAGGTCTAGCTCTCTAGCATTGGCCTCGATAAATTGCGTTTTGTGTGTTAGACCATCTTTTCTGCCCTCAACTTAATTCATACTTCGAATTGCAGGGTTCGAGAATATTTTTCGATCCAGTCATTACTGCAGGTACATATAGTTGGCTTGAATGCTCTAAATTGTTGAGTCTTGTTTTTCTTATTTGATTTTTTCTTAAATATTGATACACACATTTAGCTTCTTACTACTGGAGAAATAATTATATGGCTGTAGCTTGTATTGATTCATTGTCCTTTTGTACAGCTGCTAATATATCTACTTTGCCATCCAAGCTGGGAAGTCAGAAAGGTAGCTTGCGATGCTGCCAAGAAAATCTTCTCAAGCTCCAGTGGCTTAGCCGAAGATATTTTATTCTTATTCACAGATTGGTTGTCACTAGTTGGAGAGAGACTGTCAACATTGAAACAAGGGTATACACCTAATTCTTTGTCTTCCTGTTGCATTCATCTGCTTTCCGCTGTATTGTTGCTTGAATTCTCTGAATTTGCATATGTTGTGTTCTGACACTTCTTTTTTTTTCAATCAGTGATATGGATAGCTCTATGGATTCAGAGCTACCATTCATTCCATCTACTGAGGTCCTTGTCAAGTGCTTGTTTTTGATTGCACCTTATGCTGTTGTGCATAGTCTGAGATCATATTCTCGAATTATTTTGTGCTCCCACCACCCTTGTCTTTCCAGCTCCTCAAGTCCAGCTGGTGTATATAAGGTTTGGATCTTTCTAGCCATCTTCTACCAAATTATTTTCATGCCTGATTCATTTCATCAAATTTCAGAGGTTGCAAAGAAGGCTGAGACAAGAAAATATTTTCTTTGTTGATTTAATTACTCCCAACATCTCTGTTATCTGCAAGGTAATACAAAAATTTGGACTTCTTTTCAAGGAAAAAGTCCAAATTACTCCCCTCAAGTTTGACCTATATCCAGATAACCCCCTAAACTAATGTTTTGTACAATTTGTTTCCCCAACTATTTCAGCTGGCGCAGTTTACCCCTTAATGAGTTTTTCTTTTTTGTTTCTTCATGTACAGCTTGAGTTATAATTTCAAATTTTGTAGAGGACACCATAATTTATGTTATATAATGCATCATAAAATTTTCATTATTATTTTGATAGGTTAGGAAATTTAGTGATAGATAAACACTCGAGATACAAAATTGTACAAAACATAATGATGAAAGATTAACAAATTTTTAACATAAAATATAATGTCTGCTATCATCTCACAAAATTTGACATTAAAATATGACTTGTACGTGAAGAAACAAAAATGACAAATCTTGTTAAGGGTAAACTGGACCAACTTAAATAGTCGGGGAGAGTAATATTGAACCAAATACTAGTTTAGTGGGGTAATCTGGATACTGGCCATACAGGGAGTAATTTGGACTTTTTCCTTTTTTTTTAATATATATCACGGGCTTGCTTTAAGGCTAACATATGTATATTTTTTTAATTTCTGTTTGTTTGCAATACTTTTGTACCATCAGTTATTAGGTCATGATACATTGTTAAGTTAATATATAGAAGTGGAACATGCTAATAAAAGCATACTATGTAGTGCTTTTTTATCGTCACAAACTATGAGTTGTTTTGCAGCAGTGACTAGCCTTATCAAAATAGTTGCATTTCGAAATCTGCCTGGAACAAGATAGGTTAATCATTTTTGGTTTACTCTAGAGAAGTTCATATTATTTTCTCTATAGTTTTGATGGAAGTTTATTATGGTCTTGACTTCTTGGGCCACAGTCTCAAAGTTAGCATTCACATAACTTAAGATGGCAATATCTTGTTTCTTGCAAACATCAATGAAACAAGTGAAAATTGTAAAAAGGGGGTCCAAAATACATTTGTCTGGGGAAATTGGCTAGTTCTGATGGTGTGGCCTGCTGACATTTTAGCTGAGGAAAGGCAAACTATATCCACGCCTTTATCATGCCTAGTTGACTACATGCTCCATGGATCTATTTCGAATGCTACTATGCATTGCTTTTTATGGAAATCCTGTTCTGACACATTCTTCATTTGTGCCAACTTTTAGTATTATTGTTACATACCAAGTAAATAACCAGTAGATTTGTTGTTCAGGAATTACTTTCACAGGACGGTCTATTTAGTTCCAACAAGCAAGTACAGAGTGCAGCATTATGTTCGCTATCGACGCTTATGACAATTACTCCTAACGACACATTTCTAGAGTTTGAGAAGGTTATCTTATCACTTAGTTATCCCAAATGGAGTTTCTAATATCTTTCACTGACATTTTATTTATCTTTTTATTTTTCCAGCACTTCATAGGACTCGAGGAGCGTACCTTGCATGATTCCTTCTCTGAGAGTGATATTAAGGTAGCCTTGGAGGACTTCTTGATGAAATTTTGTCTGAAATATAGAAGTCTTTTTTGTTAGGCTATTGCCATAAATTTAGGATATAATGGTCCAAATTACTCTCAAACTTTTTTTTTTTTTTTCACGCAAATTCTCTTTGATGTACTAATTTTCTCACACTGCATCATTTATGCATTAGAATATTTTGAGATACTGGTTGTACTAAAGCTCTTTGATTCCATGATATCTGGAGTAGCCTAAATGCTGACATACAGACAAGGTTTATAGTTTTTATGCAAGGTCGTTAGCTTGTGTACAATTAAGGTCTACTATCTTTTGCTTTTGTGCCTGTTATCACTAGACTCATAATTTGCTAGAATTCTTTTTGAGCATACATAGTCTTACAAATTCTTCTAAATCCAATGCAGATATTCTATACTCCAGAGGGGCAGTTGTCAACTGAGCAAGGAGTTTACATTGCTGAGGCTGTTGCTTCCAAAAATACAAAACTTGCAAAGGGGCGTTTCCGTGCATATGATGATCAAGATGCAGTAATGTTTTGTTCTTGCAAGTCATTTTTTTTAAATATTTTTTGATTGTAGTTTGTATGAGCATGTAGCTTCTGAGCCTTTGCCAGAAAAAAAAAAAAATCTATCAAACATGCAATCTAGTAGTATTAGATAAGCCATGTGAATATGGCTTTATCCTAATATCCTATTGTATATATCATTTTTTTTGTTGCTATAATTTGTAGGAGACAGCTCGGTCCGTTGTCCCTGCAAAGAACGAGAAGAAAGAATCCTCAGGCACTGGCAAGCGAGAAACTGGGAAATCTGGAAAAAAGACTGGTACTTCAATCTCTTAGCCCTGGCACAACACATGCATAGTGTGTTACTTGGTGAAAACTTATGCACAAAATTTTCCAGCTCCTTTAGATAAGGCTAAGACTGCTAAAGAAGAGGCTAGAGAGTTGCTCTTGAAGGAGGAAGCATCTGTACGTATGAAGGTTGGGCAAGTGCAGCAGAATCTCTCCTTAATGTTGGATGCTCTTGGCAAGTTGGCTATTGCTAATCCTATCTTTACTCATGGTCAACTGCCATCTCTGGTCAGCAATCTTTCCTTCGCTCTGTAGCTTCTTTCTGATTTCACTGTTACTAGGCTGCCGGCCCATAGGTCTTGCTTGTCAGAACTTCACAACATTGAATGTTGCTATATAGAGGGAACAATATGCAGTTCTAGGAGTAATATTGAACACAGTGGGCATACCTTGTTTACTGAAGATCGAATTTCGAACCTACAAAGCTGCCCAACAATTGAATATTGATAGGAAGTAAATTGAACAAAAAGTGACCTTTTCTTTTGTATCTGCAGTTCTGCACCGAGGTTTACAATTTTTTGTTATTTTGGAATTATTTATATCATATGCTTATGATATGTTATTTTGTTATCACACCAGTACTTTTTACAAACAGTAAATCATGATAATCAAGTATGTAATAATTGACTCTCAAAATCACCAACATGATTATTAATAGTGGTGCGCGTTCTACATTTGTATTTATCATATCCTTGTGGCTCAGAATTTGATGGTGTGCTATGCAGGTGAATTATGTTGAACCTTTGCTAAATTCTGCAATAGTAAGTGACGCTGCATTTTGTACAATGTTGAGGCTAGCTCGTTGCACAGCCCCTCCTCTTTGCAATTGGGCGCCTGAGATTGCTGCTGCGATTCGTGTGATATCTGTTGGTGATTTTGAAATGGTTTTGGATCTTACACCTGTGATCATGGAAGATGATAGCACGAAGAAGCCATCATCTGGCCTTTTTGAACAAATTGTAAATGGGCTGACTATTGCATGCAAATCGGGTCCTCTTCCAGCAGATACATTTACTTTTGTTTTTCCAGTATGTCATCCACTGTCTTTAAGTCCAACCATAAATTCACTTCTATTCCCCTTGACATTTCCCATTCCCTTTCAACATTTACTTTTACCTGTTTTTGTCTTTTTATTTATTTATTTATGTCACTACCTTTTGGTTCAGATCATGGAAAAGATCCTTCTATCTTCAAAAAAGACATGTCTTCATGATGATGTGCTTCACATACTATCCATGCATATGGATCCAATCCTACCACTTCCTCGACCTAGGATGTTATCAGTTAAAAATTCTGAGTTCTTTCAGACTTAATGATGTTCCTTGTTTTATACTCAGACTCCTAGAACTTACTATCTCAATTTTTCTGTGCCTAGGTTCTTTATCATGTGCTAAGCACTGTTCCTGCCTATCATCCTTCAGTTGGGCCTATGCTGAATGAGCTATGCCTAGGTCTACGAAGCCATGAGTTAGCGCAGGTTGTTATTTTGTAGTCTGTTCTTCAGCTTATTTGGTCCTATTTTGTTTCATCTAGTGCTATGTATCCTTACATCTTCCTTTTTTCAGGCTCTTGTTGGTGTATATGCAAACGAAGTGCATGTTAGGATTGCCTGCTTAACTGCTATAAAGTGTGTTCCTGTGCACTCTGTGCAACGAGATTTGCAGGTGTCAACAAGCCTCTGGATTGCCGCTCATGACCCAGAGAAGGTTTGTAACATCCCTGTGAACCTGACTTGGAACTGCTCTATTAATCTTTTTCTTTCTAGAGAAAGAAATGATATTTATTTTCTTGCTCTTTGGCTCATGTACCTTCTCTAGGTGGTTGCTGAATTAGCAGAGGAGTTATGGGACCGCTTTGGTTTCGATGTCATCACTGATTACTCTGGTATTTTCAGTGCACTTTCCCATAAAAATTACAATGTTCGTGCTGCATCTGCTGAGGCTCTGGCTGCGGCATTGGATGAAAATCAAGACAAAATGCAAGTAAGTTGTCTACAATGCAAATTTCCTGTTCTGTATTTGCACCTCTTCCGCTACTATATAGACTAGTGAGTTGCACATGCCCATGCGCGAGTTATATTTTTTCCATTGGGGAATGGAATGATAATAGAAACCATATACACTGGGCAGTTGAGGGAAAAACATAGCTAAACAACATTTGTACTTTGGACTTCATTAATGTTAAGAGGAGAAATATTGTCTATGAGTGATAAAAATGTTATCGTAGCCAACTTACATTTCGATTACATTGTCGAATAGACAAATTATTTATGTAAAAAAAAGAATGGACAAACTCTTCACATAAAGCTGCAGAGGTGGAGCCCTATAGTGCATAGTAGACATGTGAATAAGCCTTGCTGATCATGATAACAGCTGTACAAACAGAGTATTTTGCTAATTAGGGAAAAGGCACAATCAGGGAAAAAAACTTTCAAGATCACATTACCACTCTTGGCGTGGCGTGAGCCAACTAAGAGCAAGTCATGATCATCCATTCGTGTTGTGATCCAAATATATCTAAATTACGATTATTGCATTGCTCTGCCCAAAGGATTAAAAAATTGATAAACTAGTACATGTCCGAAATAGTTTTGGATTCTAGAATTAGGTAGCTGAATCTTTTTCAAATGAACAATCAATCTATCAAGGTAAAGTATTTGCCTGCAATGTCTCCGTACGAAATAGTTTGCTGGCCTTCACAAATAGATGTATGGTTCTAACCAATAGCGTAGGAAAATCACGAGGTGGCAAGTACACCTCTGAACTAAGAACGTTGAATTATTTATCTAGAGCCTAGTAATGGCACATGTAGTTTGTATCATGGCTGCAGCCTGCCGAACTTCTATAAGTTGGACAACTGTGGATGCAAAGCTGCAATGCAAAACAGACAGGATGAAACCATTGGAAGTTGGAAGCATCCCATCGTCGCCACTGGCTGTCTATCTCCGCTTTGCTAAGCAGTGTGCAAGTTGCATTAGATACTATATTCAAGTTGACCGTACAGTAGTACTGAAAGCCAATTGGTCACCGCAGAACATCCATCCATCGGTCTACAATATTTTTACTATCATGGCCTACCTGTGCAGTGGTTGGCTCCTGCCCTTTTCTTGTTTTTAAATGCTCAAGGGTTTTGCAAGATGTGTATGCAAGGCACATTTAAAGGCTGCATTAGTTTAGTTATTACTATTGGGATGGGATGTTGTTTTACTCTATGTAAGGACATTTGAACTGGACAGGGACCAGTGAACTAAGATGACATATAGGGACAAAAAGGTAATAGTACATCTCAAAATCATAGAATGGCATCCATTAAAAAACTGGAAGATATAATGCCATGTATTTGGGTACAGTCTTGTGTTTCTTCTGTATCTTTAATTTCACATTCGAACCAAACTTGAATAGAACAACCTTGATCGGATGATTTCTTGTCAATCTGGAGTATTTTTTTTTTATTGCGGGTGTCATATTATTTCAGGATGCACTTTCTACACTTTTCTCTCTGTACATTCGTGATCTTGGCCCTGGTGTTGAATTTGGAGATGCACACTGGCTTGGAAGACAGGGTATTGCATTAGCACTCCACTCTATTGCTGATGTTTTGGCCTCTAAAGATCTTCCTGTTGTCATGACATTTCTCATCTCACGTGCCCTGGTAAGTAGTTTGCTTTGTTTCTGTGGATCTTAACATTGCAGTGCCACTTACATTTAACTTTTAATGCCTCTCTTGGTGAACTTACAGGCTGATCCAAATGTTGATGTTCGTGGTAGAATGATAAATGCTGGCATCCTTATTATTGACAGGCATGGAAAAGAAAATGTTCCTTTGCTATTTCCTATTTTTGAGAGCTACTTGAATAAAAAGGCAAGTACTACTTTCCTATTAATAATTGTACTAATATAATTCAATATATTACATTCCTATTAATAACTTTATTAATATATTACTATGGCTTTTTTGTTTTCTTATTTGCTATGTAATCCATATATAACAGGCATCAGATGAGGAAACATATGATCTTGTTAGGGAAGGTGTTGTTATTTTCACTGGTGCTCTGGCCAAACATCTATCAAAGGTGTAGATGGATACTGAACTATCTTTTATTTACAAGATACATTCACAGTACTAAAAAACTATCTTTTATTTACAAGACAAGATACATTCACAGTACTAAATATAGCATTTGTAACAGGACGATCCCAAAGTTCACAGTGTCATTGAGAAGTTGTTAGATGTCCTTAATACTCCATCAGAGGCTGTTCAACGTGCTGTCTCAGATTGTTTGTCCCCACTTATGGTATCCAAACAGGTGTGTTATGTTTTGTATCATTGGATTTTGGGTCTGCATTGATGACTTTGTATCCATTTGTTACCCAATTTTTTATGCTTTCCTTTTCCCGATTTATTTGGTTATAAAATACTCTATTCTCTATGTAACCAGGAAGAGGGTCAAGCTCTTGTTTCTAGACTCTTGGATCGTATGATGAAATGTGAAAAGTATGGTGAGCGACGTGGTGCAGCCTTTGGTCTTGCTGGTGTGGTTAAAGGATTTGGAATTTCTTCCTTGAAAAAATATGGCATTGCTGCAACATTGCAGAAAAATTTGGAAGACAGGTCTACTTTGTTACCCTATCCACTGGTGCTATATATATGGACTTTGTAAATAAAAATAGTATGCATTTACCTGTCATAATTTTTCACTAAATTATGTGCTGCAGCCTTTGTATTCAGTTTTCATGTGTTATTTTCTAGGCATTTGAATACAGTTCATCTAGAGTATTCAATGGGAATTTTCTGATTGCCAAACATGATAGTGCTGAATTTTCCCAATTGCGTGCAGAATGTCCGCAAAATCTCGTGAAGGAGCTTTACTAGGATTTGAGTGTCTGTGTGAAAAGCTCGGCAAACTATTTGAGCCGTAAGTGAGGCACCCCTTCACTTAAAACTGTTGCTCTGATTTCAAGTGATTCATTATGTTTGCTTTCTTGTAGGTATGTCATTCAAATGCTTCCGTTCCTGCTTGTGTCTTTCTCTGATCAAGTCCTAGCAGTGCGCGAAGCTGCTGAGTGTGCTGCTCGGGCAATGATGTCTCAGCTCACTGGTCCTGGTGTGAAGCTTGTACTTCCTTCGCTTCTTAAGGTATTAATATATCTTGTTCGATGCTATCAAATCGTAACATTTATTGTATCCAAATGTTCTGGATAGTACAAGTAGCCAGTTAATCTTGTTATATATTGAAATCTGACAACCACTTAACTTTCCGCTGAATATTTAGGCTATTGGCACCAGAAACTACTAGTTTGTTTCCATTAACTTGAAAGAGCAGAACATATTGAGGTCCACCTATTACATTTTTTTTAAAAAAAAAATCTACACATTCTGGAAATTGTTGACTTATTTTCATTTGTACTGTCTGTATGTTTACGTTAGTTGTTTAAATGAAGATAACATAGTATTCAGATACTTTACAAAATATTATGCTAGTCACATTCACTTCGAAAAAGTGACATACAGTGAATTTATTTAGCTTGTCTGATACATTCAAAGTTTTCCTTGAAGCACATATTTGGATAAAGATCATTAACACGGTTTTCCCAGGGTCTAGAAGATAAAGCATGGCGTACTAAGCAAAGCAGTGTTCAACTTCTTGGTGCCATGGCATATTGCGCTCCTCAGCAGCTATCTCAGTGTCTTCCAAAGATTGTTCCAAAATTAACAGAGGTATATGACGCAATTTCTGTTTGAGCGTATAAATTTCTTATATATCCTAACATCAAGTTTTATGAAATATGCAATATCTTTGCCAGGTACTAACAGACACACATCCTAAAGTCCAAGCGGCTGGACAGACAGCTCTCCAGGAGGTAATGTTTGCTTGTTTACCATGGAAATTGTATGTTAGTATTCCTTCTCTCTAATGGACTGTGCTTTGTTTTCATTTTTCAGGTTGGAAGTGTCATAAAGAATCCTGAAATATCTGCACTAGTCCCTATTCTTCTGTCAGCTCTGATGGATCCAAATGCCCACACTAAACACTCTCTTGACATCCTTCTTCAGGTAATAAGACCTAAGATAGTGGTCAGCCTAACTGTTGGCTGTCGATTGCTTGCATCACTTTGCCAATCAAGCATTCAATATTGGTTGGTCAGCCTAACTGTTGGCTGTCGATTGCTTGCATCACTTTGCTAATCAAGCATTCAATATTGATTATTGTTGTTTAGGTTTACATCTTCATATTTTTCTTGGCAGACTACTTTTATTAACTCCATAGACGCACCATCACTTGCACTGCTTGTGCCTATTGTGCATAGAGGACTGAGGGAGAGGGGTGTTGAGACTAAGAAGAAAGCTGCTCAAATAGTTGGAAACATGTCTTCTTTAGTTACAGAACCAAAGGATATGATCCCATACATTGGTTTGCTCCTACCAGAAGTTAAGAAGGTAAGTCGTCTGCCTATGCTTATTGCAACACATCTCAGAAGTCAGAAGTGGGAAACTGCTGATAGTAGTTCGTTTGTTGATTCGAGTGTCTTTCCTTGTTGGTTATATACCGTGTTTGACTATCTTGCAGGTTCTTGTGGATCCTATACCTGAAGTTAGGGCAGTAGCTGCTCGAGCTCTGGGGTCTCTTATAAGTGGAATGGGTGAAGAAATCTTCCCAGATCTTGTGCCATGGTTATTAGATACTCTGAAATCAGATAATAGTAATGTTGAACGATCTGGTGCTGCGCAGGGATTGAGTGAGGTTTGTTTTTCCACTTATTTACTTGCTTTGAGTGACTTTCTTTTGTAGTATCACATTTCTTCCATGTTTGATTATATTCAATTTCCAGGTTTTAGCTGCTCTTGGCCAAGATTATTTTGACCATATTCTTCCTGACATCATCCGAAACTGTTCCCACCAAAAGGCTTCCGTTCGTGATGGACATCTTACACTTTTCCGGGTAAGTTCTGCCAATTTTTCCTGTGTTATGAACTTATGATATGACTATTCGTGTAAAATGCAGTGTGTTACTGATAAATTATAATCTATTCTATAGTATTTGCCAAGATCATTGGGTGGTGTTTTCCAGAACTATCTGCAGGCTGTTCTTCCTGCTATATTAGATGGTAAGGTTTTTCAATACATATCTCTGCCAATGTTTTCAAGACGTCCGGTCGAACCTGGACGCCATGGGACCGTCTAGGGCGATTAATCGCGATTAATCGGACGTCCAGGACGATTAATCGGCAAGTCGACACTACCAGACCTGGACGCCATGGGACCGTTCTCTGCACTTGGCATATTGATTCTCTAATAATTAATAATTTACTCTTATCAGGGCTTGCTGATGAGAATGAATCTGTTCGTGATGCTGCACTTTCTGCCGGTCATGTCTTTGTGGAGCATTATGCAACTACGTATGCTCTCTTTGAATGAGTTACTTCTATTTTATTATTATTTTTTTGCTTATCGATATATGTTTCTTTCTTTATTGATATAGGTCCTTGCCTTTGTTGCTTCCTGCTATCGAGGATGGAATCTTCAGTGATAATTGGCGTATCCGACAAAGTTCAGTTGAACTTCTTGGGGATCTCTTATTTAAGGTCGATATATCATCTGTTTAGAACTGAACTCAGGTATTAGGTTCACTTTATTTGTTGCATTATCTGGTAACAATCCTATCTTTAGGTCGCTGGAACTTCTGGGAAGGCAATCCTTGAGGGTGGAAGTGATGATGAAGGTGCTAGTACAGAGGCTCAGGGGCGTGCTATTATTGAAGTACTTGGAAGGGAGAAACGAAATGAAGTTCTTGCTGCCATTTATATGGTTCGTTCTGATGTCAGCTTGACTGTCCGGCAGGTATATGCTTTGTTTTAAGTCATCTTCATTAATAGCCCTTTTTAGATCAGTGGATTATGTTGCTTTTCTTTATACTTTTAAAATTTGCCAGTTTGCCACTGTTTGGCATTCCTAGCCCTTGTTCAAATTTTCTCTTCATCCCAGGCTGCATTACATGTCTGGAAGACAATTGTAGCAAATACTCCAAGAACTCTGAAAGAGATAATGCCAGTACTTATGGACACACTTATTTCATCTCTCGCATCATCTTCCTCAGAAAGGCGTCAGGTTTGACCTATTTCATGTGCTGTTTGATATCTGTAGTGTTTTTATACCATTTTAATTTTTCTTTGTATTGCCATTTTGCAGGTTGCTGGAAGATCACTTGGTGAGCTTGTAAGGAAGCTTGGTGAAAGAGTTTTGCCCTCGATTATTCCAATCCTGTCACAAGGACTTAAAGACCCAAGTGCTAGCAGAAGACAAGTAAGTTATCTTACTAATATATGTCTGGAGGATAGCTTCTTTTGAAAGAGGCTGTCCCCCATATCCATTAACATGAACGGAAATATAAGCACCCAACAGATAACAGAGTTAGACTAGGAGACAGACCAGCAAACAAGATGCTAGGAGATGCAAACCTGCCTCCAAACAGCAACAAATCCGATTCATATTTTGCTACTATTAGGAAGAACCAGAACTTAACTGAGTAGTCTGTTACAACCAAGACCACCTCTTCAGAATTTAACATCAATAACTACAGAAGTCCAATCATCACAATATGCTTTATCCTATGCTGTATCAGAATGATACAGATACACGGATATGGCAGTTTTCTAGAAAACAAGATACACAGATACATTTTACTATTTTCTTAATAAATAAATAATAATGCAAATTAAAATTGTGAAAGTCTAAAACTTGCAGCTTGCTTTGCTGCTGAATTGAATCATCCTCTCATCTGCATGACTGCATCCCTGCATCATGGGAACTGGCCACTGCTGTGGCAGACTGGTGCGTGCTCCCCAGCGCAGCAGTCTGCAGGAGGAAGAGAAGTCGATTGCTGGCACGAAGGTGGCAAAGGCTCGGCGACGACAGTCGGCGAGCGGTGGCGCCCTGTGCAGTAGGTGGCACATGTGTACGCAGGTGGCTATGTGCGGGGCCGGGTGCGGAGGCTCGTCCTCAGTGAGTGGGGCCGGAGGCTCGTTATCGGCAAGCGAGGGCCAAGGCTCATCGCTGGCGGTGAGGAGGGACGAGGCATCCGTGTGCGCGTTTGCTGGAGGCGGCACAACTGCGCAATGTGCGGATATCGGGGGCTAGTGCATCAGGGACAGAGGGAACATTGTCTTTGTTGGGCTGGGCCGTATCCAATGGACTGAAACGTATCCAGAAACTTACACAAAACTCACGAAAATAATAAAAAATTGGATACTTCACCGTGTTTATCGGCCGTATGTCCGACACGTATCTGTATCTGATACACGATACACTCCGTCTGACACGTGTCCGTGCAATGTAGGCTTTCTTCTTAGCAGACAAGCAAGAAACATCCAAAGTCCTGCGCCCTCTATGCTCTGACGTCTGGGCTGTGTAGTTTGTGTGACTGTTATACAGGTTTCTTATACCTTTTTCTTCTTAATATAATGATGATACACAGCTCTCCTGCGTGTTTTCTTATGAGCCTCATGCTCATGTTCCAGAGTGCCTACTCTTTCTGGCACTCCAAGTTGTAACCATTAACTCTGTAATGGTTCTATCAGCTTCTTGCTGTTAATTAATATAGCTTCCTAGTCAAAAAAAAAAAAAAAAAAAAAAAACTCCTGCATCTTTACTGAGTACAGAACTGCCCAATCTTAAAAAAACTTGGCCTGCGGGGGTAAGACAGCCCCCGAGCATTGCATTAAAAAGAAGACCGCCTCATGCAAGTCGAGAAAGTCCCCGATTCCCTGCCCCACCCGTACACAGTGGCACCATAGCCCATGTGAGAGTGATCAAGACTGGGGCTGGGCCTTAGACCTATGCTTTGGCGTGGGACAAACAAGGGGAATTTTTAACCCCAGCCTGAAAATTCACTCCCACAGGGAGTCGCCTAACCAACTCAGCTGGAGGCCTTTTCACAGAACTGCCCAATGTTGCATAAGAGTGCAGGTATAACATTTAGTCAGTAGTTTTAATGGATTTTCCATCCAAAGTAACTTTAGTTCATGTTTTACATATAAGTATATAACCCAGCAAATCACAGCCATGTAAACTTTGGTCCCATTAGGCAGACATTTGCGCCATCCGAAATGTGTAAATGTAGAGGATAAGTAGAATTTGCAACTGCATTGATCTGTTCAGGTTCACTACTCACTACAGAAGATGCCTGAAAGAGCCCAATATTATTTAACTATTTAACCATTTTTCTGAACATAGTAGCATTCTATGTATACTTCTGAATAGACTGTCGTGTGTTTTTTTGTTCAGTGGAATGTGTATATGCACAAAAGTATTTTTAAAATTATTAGTAACTTAAAAATCCATGTGCCCAAGCCTTGACCTAGGCTATTGATTCCCTTTTTTCTATTGGTACTAATGCACTGTTTACTCTTTATATCACTTATTGTTTTCTTCATTTCATGTCTAGCCTATTTGGGCTTGCTGGATCAGTCTATTCTGAAATTTCTGCTCGTCCAAACCTTGTGTTTTGGTTTATTTATTTTGAACTGAACATTTATTTGTTTAATATATGGAATCATTGAAATGGTCAACATACTTCAATACTCTTGCTTTTCAGGGAGTTTGCATTGGTTTGAGTGAGGTTATGGGCAGTGCGGGAAAACACCAGCTATTAAGTTTTATGGATGAACTTATTCCTACCATTCGTACTGCTCTATGTGACAGGTATGCTTTCTTGCTGTTCCTTTTTCTCGTTTTTATCTGATATTCTCATCTGGCCATATCTGTCATAACAGTACCCAAGAGGTCCGTGAATCTGCTGGGTTAGCATTTAGTACTCTGTACAAGGTATTGAGCTAAAGCCTATTCTGAATTTCTGATATTGCAGATGATTTGCTTTTTTATTCTTTTTAACTTATTCACCTTATATAGAGTGCTGGACTGCAAGCCATCGATGAGATTGTGCCCACATTGCTACGGGCTTTGGAAGATGATGATACATCTGCAACAGCCCTTGATGGTCTAAAGCAGATTTTAAGGTTTCTTTTATTCTCTTTTGTGGTTCTCATTAATTTGGTGAGATCAGTCAGATATGTGGCTTATAGTCTACAACTCACAAATATTGACCTTTTGGTGTGATTCTACAGTGTCAGAACAGCTGCTGTTTTGCCCCATATATTGCCCAAATTAGTCCAGCCACCCCTCTCGTGAGTGATCTACTGCTATTATATATATATTTTTTTATTTACATTAGGATAGCACTGTTCTATTGATAAATTGCTTTATTGGTGCAGTTCATTCAATGCACATGCATTAGGTGCTCTAGCAGAGGTTGCTGGGCCAGGTTTGAATTCTCATATTGGAACTGTTCTCCCAGCATTGATTCTTGCTATGGATGATGAAGATGCGGTGAGATGCATGCCAAACAGAAACATTTTTGCATTCTAAACTCCATCATTTCCTATCTAGGCATCTTACTAATACCTGTAGATTTTGTTGTTCCTACATTCTCTCTCTCTCTCTCTCATCTGTAGGATGTACAAAACTCGGCCAGGAAAGCTGCTGAAACTGTTCTGTTGGTTATTGATGAGGAAGGAGTGGAAACTTTGATACCTGAGCTTCTAAGAGGAATCAATGACAGTCAGGTTGTTTAGCCTGAGATTTTAAGAAAATTAGGAATTTGAATAATATTGGGCCTTGCTTTTACCCTTTTTTGTTCATTTCTTAATGTACTATTTGTGTGCAGGCATCAATGAGGCGGGGTTCAGCCTATCTAATTGGTTTCCTCTTTAAAAACACTAAATTATATTTGGCTGATGAGGCTTCTGATATGATGTCAACCCTAATAATTTCATTGAGTGATACAGACAAGGCTACTGTATCAGTGAGTACTTGCTTTCCCTGCAGTATGGTTCCACTTCTCTAGTTCTGGGAATTAATCAACTTATGATGATGAACAGGCTGCTTTAGAAGCATTTTCAAGAGTTGTTGCATCTGTTCCAAAGGAACAACTCCCGACGCATATAAAATTAGTGCGTGATGCTGTCTCTACAGCCAGAGATAAAGAGCGTAGAAGGAGAAAGGTTCTTTGAACTGAACCACTAAAATTTGTGCTATGCTTGTGTTGTTGCCATTACTTCCTAGCTTTGAGGTTGCTCCTGTTCTAGACTAAAACTTCTGTTTCCATTTTCAGGGTGTGCCTATTCTTGTGCCTGGCTTATGTCTTCCTAAAGCACTGCAACCTTTTCTTCCTATATTTCAGCAGGTATTTATTTGTGAATTTTATTTATAATTGTGTACACATATTTAAATTTTGACTGTAAGAAAGTGCAGCACAAGATTAATTTCAGGCATGAGGACATCTGACACATTTGTATTGAATTCCAGGGTCTAATTAGTGGTTCGGCCGAAACAAAAGAGCAGGCGGCTGAAGGTCTAGGAGAGTTAATTGACGTAACAAGTGAGAAGACTCTTAAGGAAGTTGTAGTGCCAATTACAGGGTATGGGTTTTATGTTCTTCAAATTGCTTCAGTTTTGTGATTGCCCTTTTCAATGTTTCACATATGAGGTTTTATGCTGTTTGAGGAAAGCCCAACATCATTGCAACCATGAGGCATCCCACCACATGTCCAGCTGACAGCCGAACAGCTCCTTAGCGTTTTTATATTCTTTTAAAGCTGGGCTCTAAAATCTTCTTGTTGGCATAAAATGAATGAGTTATAGATTTTGTAAGCCTAGTCTATTCACCCGTATACTATGTTGGTTATATGTCAATTATTGGTGCTTTATGCAGTTTGCCTATTGAAGATTTCTTGTTTTTGAAATATTAATTTTCTTTTACTCCACCTATCTATTGCTTCACAATTTGTTCGATTTGGATTATATATGTGATACTTCCTCCATCCCAAATTATAAGACATTTGACCTTTTAGACTCCAAGTTTGACCACTCGTCTTATTCAAAATATTTGCGCATACATAGTCATTTAAGTCATTCTTGATGAACTTTTATTGATACAGCAAGCCACGGCAAAAGAAGTGATGTTTTGCACAAATTTTTGAATAAGATGAGTGGTCAAACTTGGTGTAAAAAAAGTCAAACGTCTTATAATTTGGGAAAACCATATGTTCATACATGTGGAAATCAGGAGACAATCTCTACACTACAAATTGAGTGGTATTATGATATTATCGCTGCCAGGTTGTAGCTTTTGCTGTGTTGGCTTCTGTACCTTCTGCAATAGAGTTAATCTTTTTTGAGAAGCTGAGGCTTCCCTGAGAACAGAACAGCACTCCAAACATCATGTCAAATTGCCTGACCTCGTATTTGCTCAGATGCTAGGTTGAATGATTTGGTCTATGCCATGCCAACATTGTAGCTCTAATCTAGATTCTTTTTATATGTATTCATGTGTATTCAGACCTCTTATTCGCATCCTTGGTGATCGGTTTCCATGGCAAGTTAAGTCAGCTATCCTATCAACCCTGACAATCATCATCATGAAAGGGGGAATTGCACTTAAGCCCTTCCTTCCGCAACTTCAAACTACATTTGTAAAATGTCTACAGGATAACAATAGGTCAGTGTTAATTTTTCTATGTCCTTTTCAGTTATGCTTTTACCTCCACATGTGAATATGTTTGAATTGCAGGTCTGTCCGGACGAGGGCTGCAGCTGCTCTCGGAAAGCTTAGTGCTCTTAGCACACGGGTGGATCCTTTAGTTAGCGATCTTCTGTCCATGTTGCAGGTTGCACGGATATTCTGTCTCTTCTTTTTCTATATGATAGAAATGATGATGATGCAAGTTCAAAAGTAATTATTATTTTTTTTTTCTTTTATCCAGTCAGGAGATGAATCTGTCAAAGGAAGTGTGCTTTCTGCACTTAAAGGTGTTATCAAATATGCTGGTAAAAGTGTCAGCTCTGCAGTTAGGTCACGTGGATGTGCTCTTCTTGAAAATTTGCTAAAGGCTGAAGCTGATGATGTCCGCAGTTGTGCTGCAAAAGTGATTGGCACATTGTCTCAGGTAATGATAAATGTTGCACCTTTTGCGTATTTATCTAACTAGTGTTTGAGCTGTATATACCAAAAAAGATCATGTAGCATATTTGTCTAACTAGTGTTTGAGCTGTATATACTAAAAAAGAACTACATTCTGCTAACTCAAAGAAAAGGGCAATATTTGAGTATGCAACTTGATATACTGTGCTTGAGAAAAATGATTGTCAAATGAGAACTTCAATTGCAATGAGATAATTGCTTCTCTTCTGAGTTCTTTTAATTGAAGAGGAAATGTTGGAGTGGCAACTGCTATAGCTTCCCTAATATGCATTCAAGAGCAGAAGCGCAGGCTATGGTTTGCAAGTGGTCTGAAAATTGTGTCCAACTTATGTCACTGCATTGCTCATCAGTCATCAGATTAACAATTGTTGTTTGTTCATTCAAGGATTGATGAGTAATGCAGTGAACTAACACAAAGTGGCATAATACATTATAGTCTGCAACTGTTGAGCATAAAATTGATAAAGAAAAGAGCATCCTTTTCATGGAATATCATGTTGGCCGGTGAATTTCATGCATAGACTTGCCTTTTGATCTGGGGAGATCTACTCTCACACATTTCTTAGTCTCTTCTTACTATAATTGGTTGCATTTATTGACTGTAATACCCATGCTTTCTATACAGTACATGGAGGAGACAGAAATTTCAGATTTGGTGCAAATCCTATTGAACATGAGCACCTCGTCAGACTGGTGTGCCAGGCATGGTGCTTTGTTAGCATTCTCATCCATATCAATGCATTCTCCATCAAAATTGTGTCATCTGGCATCCTTTCCATCTGTGGTTGATCTTCTGAAAGATTCTCTTAAAGACGACAAGGTATTTTAATTGGATTAGTTGCGTGCCTTGTCTGTTTGTAATTATTATGGTATTGTCTGTAACTCTTGTCTGTGCTGTGCGAAGTTCCCTGTTCGTGAAGTTGCTACAAGAACTCTGGGAAGGATACTCTGTTTTGAGCTACAGTCAGAAGCTGGCACCTTGCAACTTGTTCAGTTGCTTGTCTTGGCCTTGCGTGATGATTCTAGTGAAGTTAGGAGAAGATCTTTGTCGTGTATAAAAGCTGCTGCAAAGGTTTATCATTGGAGCCCCTTTATCTCAACGTACGTCATATCTTTATTCTTGGTGACATGGTGGTAATTTAATGGTTCCTTCATGTAGATAAATCATTCAGCTCTTGCTACACATCACTCCATATTGGGCCCAGCAATTGCTGATGCTTTGAAGGATTCTAGCATGCCTGTACGTCTAGCAGCAGAACGCTGCGCACTTCATGTTTTCCAGTTGACTAAAGGTACTTCCATTTCTTGTTCTGTTTTCCTACTGCTGCTATGTCATACCATTCCTTATCAAGCGCTGTTCCCTTTGTAATGAGCTTTAAGGCAAAACTTCGGTAAGATTATTGTAAATTTGATAGATATTGTGCACTTGGTTATCTGATAGGAATTGTTTTAACGTTGCTGCCTCCATTTCCAGGGTCAGATAATGTTACAGCAGCACAGAAGTTCCTAGGCATGACTGGCTTGGAAGTGAAGAAAATCGCAAAGCTTAACGAGGAGAGGTATGTATAATTAGCTTGTTACCACCATCTACATCGTATGTGCTTGCAATGCTGTCATGTTTCATCGAGTTGGATCAACAATTACAATTTTCTGTTCCTATTCCCCCCCTGCAGTGATGGCAGTGAGAGCAGTGATGATGACAAGAGGACATAGACTCTACACACAGTAATCTTTTATCGGTTCAGTTGTTATGATCTTTGCATATAGTTAGCTACATTGATAGTGGAAGGCGGGGGTCATTTTTCTGTCTGACCCATTTTGTGAAATCCTTTTTGACAACATATAGTAGCAGAGGAAGACACATCGGCATTTGTCATGTTTTGTTGCGGTGACAACGTTTACGCAAATCGACAAATAGTGTTGGGTTATTCAACCAAAGAATTCTGTCTACCCAGGGTTGCCCAGAGAGTTCGGACCCGGGACTTGTATTCACCTCAATTTGAATGGACCAATTTCGAAAACACAAGTTTATATTGTAATTAAGGACTGATTCGTTAGTTTGAGCACAACACGATTATCTCATTTCTACGATAATGCATGTCAATGTAAGGCATGCATGATGATACATGTAATATATTATCATATCGTCGTGCATTGTTCCCACCATCTCTCGTCTCTCACCCAGCTGTTCTCCTTGGGCACGGTAGGCCCTTCTTCCCACTGCTGCGTGAACTGCAGCCACTGAGTATCGACGCTGGCTCGGCTCCCTTGAGGTACTTCGCCGCACCCTGGAGTCCACAGACAGACTGCTCCGAGCGTCGTTGTGGATGCCGACCCCGAGCCCTGCAGAGACAAACCACGCTATGCGTAGCCTGCGTGCCTGTTACTGGACGAGTACAGCACGGACCGGTTGGCTGCTGTCGTTGACCTCTCGCGCGGAGTCGTCCACCCAGTGCCCGCTGCTGTGCTATGGTTGCGTGGAGGTGACAAGGCGAGGACTGGCGAGGTTTGAGTACGAGAATGATGAAGCTCTGGCGAGGTTGACCCGAGGCGCACTTACAACGGATCTAGGGTGGGGCGCCAGCGGATCTGGGCCAAGGACACGAGCCGCCGTGGCGAGAGAGGTGTGCGTGCGTGGAGGTGAAGCTGGAGGGGAGAGGAGCGGCGGCGGCAATTGGGCACTAGCTAGGGCTCGGGCGGAGTGGAGAAGAGAAGAGAAGAGATGGAAGTGGAGAGAAGAAGCCATGAGTGAGTATATATGTCCGAGACCTTTAGTCCCAGGTGTAGTCCTGGTTGACAATAGTATTTTTAGAATGTAATAAGATTTTTAAAGAGTGGAGTGAGTTTCATATAGATGAGACTCTACACACAAATGTCCTATATCACAAAATTATATATCTCTATGGAACTAAGAGCATCTCCAACGATTTTGCAAAGGAGCTTTGCATTTTTGTTAACTTGGCAAAAAGCAGGGAAGGACTTGCATATATGCACACCTCGTCCGCGCTTGGCATTGCCGACGCTCGTGTTATTTTCCTCCCGCACACGTGGCTCCCGCCTGCCACCGCGTCCAGAATTTTCTTTTTTTTGTTAAGTGATAATGCAAAACGATTGAAGATTGACTCTTTGGACCTTTGCCATATTCATTTGAGACTTGACAAACTCCCAATTTTGCCAAACAAAATATACAAAACTGTTGGAGATGCTCACAATATAAAGAAAAAATAACTACTCACAACATTAAAAGTAACACCTATATATGCAAATTAAGTTACTATGGCAGCTGCATATGTGCAACAAAATGATGTGAATAAGTTAAATGATTGATGTTTTTTTTCCTCTTGTTACGACACACGGGTATGTTTGATAGTCTAACCTCTACCTAATAATAAAAAGGCAAAATTTCAGCCTATTTTTTTGGTCCACTCTTTTTTTGTCCACCTTTTCTTTCTTCTACCTCTTCCTAACTAACTCTGTATATAGAACTTTTTAAGATAACCTGAATAGCTATAAATTGTAATCCGATCGTAGCCTGAATAGATTCCCCATGAAAATTAGAACCCCTCTCCTCTTGGCTCTACATCAGCTTTTGAGTCCTAATCCAACCCTTATGACACACATCGTCCTATTCTCACACGTCGTCAAGGCAAATCTTCTATCGTAACTCATGAGTACGTGTCCAACTCCAACTAGCCCCATCTGTAGAGGCCAGAACTAGCTAGCTTCGTACTGCTCCTTAACATGCATGATTTAAGCTGGTTATATGGATCCATTCTTTTTTCTATTTTAATTTTTCTGGTTCCGTCTCCTTTTTCGTTTTGTTCTTTTTCCTTTCTTTCTGTACGTAGGGAAAGTAATCAAGATAAAAGGAAATTTCTAATGTAAAAATAATGGATTAATAGATTACACCACTAAACTATTGTTGTATTAGTTTTTGTGCACAAGTCATCCTATTTAATTAACCTGTCTAATAACCAAAGAATCAAATCAGCATGCAATATATTCTTTGAAATGTTAAGCAATAAATCAAGTTTTTCTTCAGCCTATATATTTTGTCCACCAAAAATTGTGTTGTGAAGTCTTATACGGTAAGTAGAAGAGATACACACGCAAATGTTTTATTTCTAATTGTTGATCTCCACTTTCGAGAAGGGGAAGAAAGTGCTTTGGATAACCTGTCTAATAACCAAAGAATCAAATCAGCAAGCAATATATTCTTTGAAATGTTAAGCAATAAATCAAGTTTTTTTCAGCCTATATATTTTGTCCACCAAAAATTGTGTTGTGAAGTCTTATACGGTAAGTAGAAGAGATACACACGCAAATGTTTTATTTCTAATTGTTGATCTCCACTTTCGAGAAGGGAAGAAAGTGCTTTGGATAGCTTTCTAAATACGAACTATTTTCTAAAAAAACAGTATAGTATATTAAAGTATGAAGTGTTTTTGTTACTATTTGTTCTCTCCATACTTTTACGAGTTAGAACAGTGTGTTAAAACATGGTGAAAAGTTCCTATAAATCGAAATACATGATCCGATCATCGGATAAAAATTCAAGCATCATTTACATGTACGAATTGTAGAGCGTGCGCCAGTCATGTCATATAGTTTGATTACAAGATGAATGAATGAAAAAAAATATGATGCCATTGTTGAATAAATCATCATCTGAACTTCATGTCGTCTAAGTAGCTAGACTACGAAACTATAAGTTCCGTAGCAACGCACGGGCATTTTTCCTAGTTCTAATAATAAAAAGATAAAATTTCTGCCACAAAAATACCGTCCAACCTCTATTACCAATCGCGATCGGCAATCTGCTTCTCCAAGTCAGATTTATCGGCAATTCGCTTCTCCAAGTCAGATTCTTTTTCGTTTTTCAGTCGGACTGTTCCACGTGATTAGCATCTTTTTTTCTATCTTCTTTTTCCTTTGCATGTGTTCGTTGTTTTGTTTCCGTCAGATACTCAGATGTACTGCTCATTCCGTAGCTGTTTTGGATGTCCACCTCCAAGTTGGATTCTTTTTCATTTTTCAGTCGGACACATATTCCACGTGATTAGCATCTTCTTTTCTATCTTTTTTCGTCTTTGCATGTGTCCGTTGTTTTGTTTCTGTCAGATGTACCGCTCATTCCGTAGATGTGACTTCCTTTTCTTTGTTTCTTATCTATCTGAATAGAGTATCTATCACTTATTTTCTTGTACTCCCTCTGTCCCAAAAAGGATGACGTTTTGGGTGTTCGTGCCACAAATTTGACTCGATTTACAGTAAATACGTACAATATTTATATCTCTAAATAAATTTGTTAAAAAACTAAAGATCTTTCCGATGATACTAATTATGATACTAATCGATGACATTTATTATTTATAAAAATTGCCGGCAGTCGTTTCTCGGGAAGCGAGAACGTCATTCTTTTTGGGACGGAGGGAGTAAAAATAAAAATTAAATAATAAATATGGTATTATGGGTCTTTGGGCCATCGATCATATTTTCTAATAAATATATGGCATTTAAACAATTAAATTGTTGATGTATCTATCGCTATGATTAAAACTTACTGAGAAAACATTGCCTTGCTCCTATCTAGAAATCTAATTTGTGGACTTCTAAATGAAACCTCCGTTTCCCCTTACTTGGATGTCCACATGTTAAGGGTGGAATAAAGAACAAGAAAAACTTATGGAAAAAGATCAAGTTAACCCTTATCTTTATCTATTCCCGTAATCTCTACCCGAATATGAAATTCAAAACCCGGGTCAAGCTTATATATTGTGGGTATAGCGGCTGGGTAGGTCTGATGGCCGCATCATAGGTGAGGTAGTTGGTGAGGCAATGCATGCACCAGGTGGCATGTAGGCAAGGCACACCGTGCGGTCTAGGCGGCGATCAAGAAGCACGACAGGCAACGCAATGACCATAGGAAGTTGTTGTTTGTCCCTAAGGGGTGAATGCAGTTGGAGCTGTAGGACCTACTTCGTGTGTCCATTGTTGTTGGGCATTGATAATTTTGGCATGTTGTATAAGGTGATCTTGCTAAACAAGCCATCCCTCATGGTGAAAACAGTTCAAAGAGATGAACGGTGTCAAGTGAGAGGACTTCTTCGAGCGCATGCGCCAATTGTGAGGAGGGGGCCTCACCCACCGAAAAATACTCCACGTCGTAACTTACCTCTTCAAGGAATAGAGGAAGCTGCTCCTTATCAACTAATCATACATGGTGAGCTGTAGCTTCGCTCATGCTTGATATGTGACTCTATCAAGAAACAGATAGTATAAAAATTGAAGTTATAATATATCTGTGAATAAATACTTTTTTGTTTTACAATGGAAGAAAATGGTGATTTAATCTGATGTAGATTTAATAGGACAGTGTCATATTACTATCAATCTTAAATTTTATGTAAATAATGAAACTCACGTTGCAACGCACGGATATGTTTGCTAGTGAAGATCAAATATGAGACACAAAATTTTACGTGGAAAACCCTTGCAGAAAAAACTGTATGCGCTAACTAGCGATCTTCACTATATGTGAGAAGAGTTTACAAAATACATGAAAAACAATGGGTTGTGTGCTCTTCATGTGCAGCTTGCAAGATGCATTTATAGGATGGACTGACTGCAGCAAAATACAGAAAAAAACCGCTAATAAGAGCATCTCCAAGAGTTTGCCAAAATTCACTTGACAAATCTTGTGATTTGGCAACTCCCTAAAATGTATGGCAAGTGGAAAAAGAGTCTCTCTCCAATAGTTTGATATAATTCACTTGTCAAACCCAGATCAAACTTATATCAGGAACCCTGAAACAGAAACAAAATTATGTTTATGTCCTTCTACCTCTTGAAAACTTACATCAGGAACCCTGAGACAAAAACAAGATTATTTTTACACCCTTCCACCTCTTCTAATACGGTCGGATGCGCGCATATATGCGCGCGCGGAGGCTCTTTTTCCTAACTTGGGATAAATGACAACCTGGGATGGGGCGGTTTTTTCCAAAAAAAAAGAATGACAACCTAAGACAAGAAATTGTTGGAGATGCTGCCCAAATTGTAGGCCCTTCAAATATCCTCACAAAACTCACGTTAGACATCCTCCACAAGACTAACATTATAATTCGAATCATATTCTAACATCACTTTTGTCAATTGAGATGTCGACAACGGTGAGCTCATGGCCGTCCTCGACAGCTGCCCTCACCAGGAGCTTCTTAACCTATGTGTACGTGACTGCTCAGCGGTTGAACCAAAGCTTTTCAGAGCCCGGGCATTATGCAAAAAAAGAATTCTCTATTAAATTATACCTTTTTTCTTTGACGTGAAGAAAATTTTCTTTTAAAGTTCAGTAGTGGCTCCGCCACTGTGGCTGCTCAAATATAATATCATCGTCGACGATCGATGCACTGGCTAGGTGTGCTGAGATCAAGTCGCTCATGCTCCCCCCCTGCAATCATGTGATAGAAGATGGGGCTGTCACGTTCCACTTTCGTGGACATTGACAGCCACAGTCATTGGGATTGGGTCTCCAATTGAGAATTTGAGATGTGGACGCTATCGACTATCGTTTCTTGCTAAGTGTACGTGCCGCAGATGTACTAATGGAGCATATAGCCAGCTTACGTATGACTGCATTTTCAATGTACATATGCACTCTGCATCAACTTTCTCAGTCATCCCGCGTGGTGAGGTCATCTAACTGATTCGCTAATGTTTAGTATTTCATTTCAAATGGTTACCAGTACTTAAGCAGAGAGTTGGATGAATGACGTGTATTTAATGGCTCTGTTGATACGGTATTCATATATCTGATGAACTTATTTGTTTGTTTTTCTCTAGATTTATTATTATTGGGATTGGGTCTTCGATTGATTGAGATGTGGACGCTACCGTATCTAACGGATTGGCATTGCACTCTGCATTTTCTTTTCTCAGTCAATCCGTGGATTCGAGTGGTCATCTAACTGAACTCGCTAATCTACCAGTTTAGTATTTCGTTTTAAATTGGTCACCAGTATTTAAGCAGAGAGCACTACTACAAAAATAATTTTGCATGACAGCGTATTTTTATTAATCGTGGTGGTCATAAGATTCAACCACTTTGTAAAATACCTGAGATTTACTAAGATAGGCGTTTTTTATTTATCATGGTGGTTAAAACTCAACCGCCACGGTAAATTGATTTACCATGACCGTCGACAAATAACCGCCATGGTTACGGTAGCAGTTGAACTGAACCGCCACGGTAAATCAATTTACAATGGTGGTTGAACTTAACCGTCATGGTAAACAAAAGGCCCGCCACCGTATCAGGCCCAGCTCACTAATCTATGCAGTCTTAGGGTTTGAGCAGCACACCAGCCATGAACCACACGCAGCCGGGCGCTCCTTCCCCTCCCCCCCACCCGCCCTCCGTCTCTCCCCCACCATCCCTCCCCCTTCTCTCTCCCATACCCGGGCGGGCGCCCCTTCCCGTCGCCCTGGACCCATGGTGGCGGTGGCGCAGGCACGGAGGCCAGGCGGTGGCACGGGCGCGGAGGCCAAGCGACGGGTCGCAGCCTGGCTAGGGCGTGGCGGGGCGTGTGGTCACGGAGTGGGGCTTGGCCTAGCTACGGCGCAGCGACATTGCGTGGCTAGGCGGTGGCATGGGGCGCAGAGGCGGCCGGCGCAGTCTGGGCGGCCGCGCGGGGGCGTGTCACAGCGCGCGGCCAAGCTACGATGCGGTGGCCAGGCAGCAGGGAGCGCAGCCATGGACCGGTAGTAGGCCGGCACAACGCGACTCCAGCTAGATCTGGCGTGCCCCTCCCTACTCTGGCCAGATCTGGTGCCCCCGATGTCGGATCTGGTGGCAGGCAGCTCGATCCAGTATCGGGCGGTTGGATCCCGACGATGGGGGTCGCGCGCCGTGCGCTCCGGCATCGGCAAAGATGCAGGCCCAGCGGCAGCTCCTAATGGGCTCGCTGGCTCTGTGGATGACTCATGGACGTACTTTTCTTTTTTGTTTTTTAAATTGATTAACGGTGGTAGTCTAAAAGCATTAATCGTGGTGGTGGTTTTAACCGCCATGGTTAATTATAATTAACTGTGGCGATAAACACAACCGCCATAGTTTATCATGATTAACTGTGACCTGTTGTTGCTGACGGTTGAGAAAACCGCCGCCGTTAATTCATTTTGACCGTGGTTAAGAATACTGTACTAGTGGAGTCGTTGCATGGATGACGTGTATTTAATGGCTCCGCTGGTATTCATATATCATATATGTGATATGGGCACCTGTTTGTTTGCTTGTTTTTCTCTAGATTCATTATTATTATATTGGTACATAAGGACAGAGACGTCATGGACACTGAGTACAGCAACAGTGATCGGACATTGACAGTGACAGTGATTGGGATTGGGTATTCGATTGAGACGCGTACCGTATTTAATGGAGTATAGCCAGCTTAATAATATATATATATATATATATATATATATATATATATATATATATATATATATATATATATAAATTATTTTCAATATACATATGCACTCTGCATCAACTTTTCTCAGTCAGTCCGTGGATTCGTGTGGTCATCTAATTGAATGCGCTAATCTACCAGTTTGGTCCACTACTATAAAAATGATTTTGCATGATGGTGCTATTTGATTAATCGTGACGGTTATAAAATCCAACCGCCATGGTTAATACGGGGCATTTATGGAGGCGGGGGATTTTTATTTACCGAGACGGTCAAAAAATAACCGCCACGGTAAATTGATTACCATGGCGGGCGATTTACAGTGGCAGGCCTGTATAAAACAACTGCCACTATTAATGAGGCCCAATTCGGGGCAAGTCCAATTCAGCCCATTAATTGGTCATCGTATATAAACACAGAAACCTTAGCTTCACCCTCTCCTCACTTCTCTCCTCACCCATTCAGACGGCACTCAGCTCTCCTTCTCTCTTTCTCCGTCTCCCTCTCTTTCTCCCTCCCTCTCAGACGGCGGCGCACGGGGCAGCCCCCCCCCCCGGGGCGGCCACCACCGCGGGGCGGGCCACCACCAGCGTCGGCGCGCGCCGCACGGGGAGGCCCCCTCCCATGGCGGCGGCAAGCACGGGCGCCCCCTCCCGCGGAGGCGGCGCCCGACGCTGCTACCCCCCGTACTTAAGCTGAGAATTGCCTGAATGATGTGTCTGGTCTGATCTGATCTGATCTGGACACTTGTTTGTTTTTCTCTTAGACTAGAAGAATTGCCCGTAAGTTGTTTGACGTCTAATAGAATGAAGGTAGTGTTTTGTTAATGATTTTTTGAGGCATAGAGGCTTATTAGTATACTTAGCTTATTATATTTTGATATCTAATAACATGCTTGCATGTGATCGTTTCTCTAAAACCATTGGAGATGGATATTTATAGACCACAAAGCAGAATGAATATCTAAATGCGATTCATATCTGAACTATCCATTTTAGTATTAAAAAAAAGTCAAGATCTGTATCCATATATGACAAAAAAAAAATAAATACTAGTGTATTTGATTTCATGTGTATTTGATCCGTTTCCACCTCCCACTATGTCCCAATGAAAATAAACAAAAAAAATCTAACTACAACACCGATGGTAAATGTTTTTTAAAACTACATCACTGTCGGTTCTAAAACCACTAGTACAGAAAAGCTAGCTTTGTACTGGCGGTTAGAAACGTATTTGTACAGGCGTTTTTTCCAACCGCCAATAGGAGAGGCCAGTGAAAATAGCCGATTTCTACTGCGACTGTTTGAGAACCGCCAGTAGAAATTGATTTCTACAGACGGTTCTCTTAGGAAATCGCCTGTAGAAATCGCTGCCCAGAAAATGCGAAAAATAGCAAAAAATATTTTTAAAACAACAAAAAATATTTTGAAACCAGGGGAGGCACCCGCCCGCCCGTCTCTGTCGAAGTCGCAGGTTGCGCATTTTTTCGTGTAAAATCGTGCTACGCGGCCGTGGGGGTTCAAACCCACAACCTCCCCCTCGCGCGTATCCCCCTCTACCACGTCACCCACGGGTCACTTGTGTCTATATTGTTCCCCACATATTATCCTAAACCGATAGTAAATTCAATATTTTAGGGTCTAAACGAATTCAAATGAAAAAGTGTTCAACTATAAAGTTTCATAACTTTTCGAGATCTACAACTTACATATAGAGTGTTTCTCCATCCGAGGTCATTTGCAAAATTTGAATTTTAAATTTGAAAATTTCGGTCGTAGTTTTTCATAAAAAGGTGACTTCAAATGAAAAAGTTGTCAACTACAAAGTTTCATAACTTTTTGAGATCTACAACTTTTATTTTGGAAGTTTCTCGATCTGAAGAAGTTTGAAAAATTAAAAAAAAAATTAATTTCAAACTATTTTAATGGCGGATTTCTTAAGAAACCGCCAATAAAAATCGATTTCTACTTGGCGGTTCCTTAAGAAATCCGTCAGTAGAAATACACAATTTCTACTGGCGGTTCTTTAAAAAAACCACCAGTAGAAATCATATTTCTACTGGCAGTTTCTTAAGAGAAGAGCCTGTAGAAATAGGGTCCATTTTTACTAGCTGTTCTCAAGTGAAACCGCCAGTAGAAATAAAACGTTAGTGTCAAGAGAAATAGTTTGTGTACTCAGCTATCATTGATGAGAACCCTCAGAACTGTCATTTTGGTTATGCCGGTTGAAAAAAACATCACTATCGGTTCTAAAACTGGAATCGATGAGCGCCCTCAGTCGTTAAAAAAATGGTACTGATGGGCATTTTATTTGAACTTGCACTGTACTACTAGTGCGTTCCCGGGTTGGATTTAAGGCAACAGGCACGGTCGGTGAAAAAAGCACATCAGCATGTTCTATCAAATTAATTATTACTGTAACAGATTCATCATCATAAAAACTAAAAAAATCCTGTTCTTGCATTGCCAAAAAATAAACTCGTCACGATGGTATATAGATCCCATTATTCTCCATTATGGCAAAAGGGATGACTAGTTTCCATGGCGATCCAGAGTTCCATACTGCATCTTTGATTTGATGTGGTAATTAAGTTGTGGTATGGTGAATTTATGATCTCCCAGCACGAACGCTATACATGTTGGTTGCATGCATGTTAAGTTGTTTTCTTGTCCTCCTAGCTACAGTAGTACTAGTACTAGCGGGTCCCAAGGGTGGGTGGTGGATTATTTATCGATAGGGGCATCTTGGTGGTGGTGGTTGGAGTAGGTGGGGGTGTCTTACCCAGATTCGGAGCGGCGCCACCGGCCCACGTGTTGCCGCAGACAGCGTCGTTATCAACCACCGCTGCACCTCCTCTCTTTCTCTCTCGCATTTTGTTGGAGACTGAAGTGAGTAGAGATTCATTATTTTTAATAAGTTTAGGAAAGATAAAATCAGTAGAGATACATTATTTTTAATAAATTTAGGAAAGAAAAAATTATTTTCTCCATAACAGCTCCATTAAAGATGAAGATGATAACTTTGCCGTCAACATATTTATCGATATGATGGTATAGAGACTTTTGTTTCCGAACTGCGGCCATCAAGATAGAGATAATATCGTCGCCATGGAATATCTGATCTCTTCTCCGTTTTATTGTGGTTAGATCTGGCAACAATGAAGAACTAGGGTAAATAATTTTTAGACCAGTCTTTCTTATTTTTCGGTGACAAAAAGAAAAAGGAAGATAATTCAATTCTACCTACAGGAATATTAACTATTGTTTGTTGGGTATTTTGTTCTCAGACTATTTACTGGTCATCTACACTGCAAAGCATTTATGAGGTTAGGTTTTAAGTTTGTATTATTCATAGTGTGGGTACTATTTTGTAATCTAGTGTGCGCGTAACATGTTGATGTAACGAGCTATCATATAATATGATTCTTCCTTGGTAAAAAAAAAGAATTCGCTAGTAGACGCGATGTACCGAGCGTGGATACAATACTAGCTAAAGGCTATACTACTGTTATTACTAGTACTATCTCCATCTCTAAAAGGAGTGATTTCTAGAAACCGTGCCAGTTAAATTTTTTTAAATTTTGATCAATTTTATAGAAAACAGTGACAACATTTATAACATAAATTGAATATATTATGAAAAAATATATTCTATGGTAAATCTGATGATATTAATTTAATAGTATATATCTTAATGCTTTTTTTTCTAGAAATTCAGATAATTGTGTAATAATAATTAATGCAAGATTCCGGCGGACATGGTGGTGAATGCGACCTGCGTCCGTCCATATGACCCAGCGGCAGCAGGGACGCACACGTTTATTATGGTGGTGAACGCGAGTCCGTCCATATGACCCAGCGACAGCCTGGACAACAGCAGGTTTATTACGTGTGTACAAAGATGAGTTTGAAACTTCGAATTCTTCCTCCGGTACTTCTAGGCTTCTAGCGGTCGCCGTTCATGGACGCAGCCGGCCAGCCCATTGCTGTTACTGGAGAAACGAGTGTACTATGTATAAAAATGTTTTCGAATTCTTCCTATTACTTGGCCTCTATTTTTTCACATACTATGTAAAAAAAAAAGTGCAGTGCAGCATTTTTTTTTTTTGAATCTTTGCCGAGTACTAATGTTGTGCACTTGACAAACAGACACCTTTGTCAAGTTTCTCCCTTTAACATTCAGTAAACTATTTTTTTTCCCTTTTACCCTCTAATTTTTTTTTCTCTGTATGGGCTGTACGTGGTACTCCATGTTAAAATGTGATAAATTTCTTGGTTTTTTTGCTATATTTTGTTAATTTATTTCGTTTGATGGAATTTTAGGATAAGTCAATTTTGAACTACAAGTCATTCAAATAATAAAATAAAATTAATGGAAAAATGGTAATCATGTTATTGGGTGCAATGTGAGGCTGTAGCCAAGAATTGATCCAAAATCTTAAACATCTCCACGAAACATGACCACGAAATTGCGGCTCAATTATTTTTAAATTATATGAAATGCAAACAAAGTCCAAAAATTACGAAACTTGTTAAGATGTCACGATATCACATGTAGAAGCTATGATAAAAATTTTAGAAGATTTTAATCAAGTTGAAATCATGAAACTGCTTCGGAGATGTTTCAGTTTGTAAGCATCATCATGACAACTTGTCCGAAACCTTCTCAATTTTTTACCACAACCTCCACCTGTGATATCATGACATCTCGACAAGTTTCATGATTTTTGAACTTTATTTGCATTTTATACAATTAAAAAACTTTAACCCAACAAGGTTGTGGCCAACTTTTGTGAACAAGATTTTCAAATTTTCGGCTCTGATCCTGGATACAGTCTTACGTTACACTACAAACCATGGGTATTACTTTTGCACAAATTTAATTGGACAATTTGGTTCACTTTCAGTTCAAACTTGCCATATCGTTCAAAATTAAAATAAAATAAAACAAATTAGAGAAATATAGAAAAAGTACGAAAAATACATAAAATTTGAACATGGAGTGTCATGTAGTATAAGAGGCCCAAAGAAAAAAATTGGATTGCAAAATAAAAGAATAAAATTAATTTGCCGAGTGTCAGAGGCAGACACTCGGCAAAGATCCATGTTTGCCGAGTGTCTCCTGCAGACACTTGGCAAAGGCTTGACGGCGGCAGCGACTGGTTAACGGCGGTTCCTTTGCCGAATGCTTGGAGCGTGGCGCTCGGCAAAGCGGCATCGTTGCTGAGAGTTTGGCCCTTGACAAATAGGTCTATGCCGAGCGTTGTTATTTGCCGAGCACAGCACTCGGCAAAGACGCTCTTCTTTGCCGAGTGGCCGATATCTTGCACTTGGCAAAGATGGCAATTCCGGTAGTGTACGCAAGATTTCCTATCTAAATGTGTAACTAGGCTTTTTTATATAATATAATTGTCCAATGGAGAGGTCTGTAGACCAGTCGTTGGAATTCGACCTTTGCTGCTATATATATATATATCACTCCAGTGGTTGCTTTGGTGCCACCACCAGAGCTGGGCTCCTGTGTGCTTTGTCCAGACTCCAGACTTCATTATTTATTCTCTAGGAACACCTTAACATCTGATGCTCTTATAGTTTCATGCACCGGAGAGACTTTTGGTGCCTTTAGCGACCTTGGTTGTGCAACCCTCTTTGGAGTGTTAACTCCGTTGTCGCAGCTTTGGTGCCACCGGCGGAGAGTTCTGGTGCACTGTTTGCACCAGTTGCCTCGGACAGCTTGTCTTATTAACTTCGTCCGGTGCACTCTTCTCTGGATCACACCATATAGAGCTTCAGTGGCTGACAACAACAACCGGTAGTACGTCCTGTTTCTTTTATTACATTTTCTTTTCTGGGCCTCACATAATTTATGTATTGAACTTGCGTGCATTTTTAGTGGCGGTTTATTAAGAAATTCGCTACTAGTTCTCTTACTAAAACCACACTAACGGTTTTTTTTTAAGAAACGGCCACTAGAAATGTATAGAATTTTAGAATTTAAATTTTTTGAATAACTTCAAATGGAGAAACAACCTATATAAAAGTTGTGATCTTAAAAAGTTTTAAAACTTTATAGTTAATTTTTTTTATTTGAAAGCATCTAGTTGAGAATAATTACCTCAATAGTTTGAAATTTGAAACTTAAAATTTTTTAGAAAGTCTAGAGGGAGAAACACTCAAAATAAAAGTTGTAGATCTTAAAAAGTTATGAAACTTTGTAGTTTATCACTTTTTTATTTGAATTCATTTAAGGGTTTAAATGATCAACTTACACTTGGTTTAGTATAATATATGGTGAACCAAAACATAATCTAGATACAAGAGACAGTATATCTAGATACAAGAGACAATATGGTGCTGTGGTAGAGAGGGCTATGGGTGAGAGGGAGGTCGTGTGTTTGAATCCGCCAAAAAAATACGCAACGCACAACTTGCGACTTCGACAGAAACGGACAGGCGGTGGCTTCTCTGGGTTAAAAAAGTTTGCTTTTTTTTTTGCTATTTTCTAGATCCGAAAACATGAATTCTAAGCAAGCATTTGTACTTGGCGGTTCCTTATAAAAACCACCAGTACAAATCATATTTGTACTTTGGTTCTCAAAACACTGCCTATGCAAAAGCTGATTTCCATTGGCTTCTCTCACTGACGGGTTCCAAAAATGTCAATAAAAATACATATACAACCGCTACAAACCTTTTTACTCGTTCAGTGTAATATGTCCTTTGCTTTAGAGAAACAACAATGATTCCCCAATCTTCCAAAAAAAAGCTATGATACCCCAATAGACATATATGGTTCTAATTAATTTTGGGCCCACTGCATATTTATATATAGGTGCCCGCTTTAATAAAATCGCAGATGTACCAAATTAAAAGTCAATCTGTATATTAGTGTTTCTAGCCTATTTTTTTAAAAAGCTGTTTCTAGCCTATTTTTTTAAAAGTTGTTTCTAGCCTATTTTGCTTCTTAATTTTATATACAAATCGTGATGGGAGGTTTATCTCATAAAATGACATAAATAAATGCAATTTTCAACCATCAACAAATTTAGAGCGTCAGTACTTATTTCGAAGGTAAAACCATAGGATTATGTTCTCACTAAGAATTCCCTCATTATCGTTAGGAGGGTTGTACATCCTAAATTCCGTAGCGCACATGCATGTTAACCATGTACTACTATAGAACCTCAGGGGGCAAAAAGTGTAGTTGCACTACACGCGCACGCATAAAAGAAATGTAGGTAGCAATTTTTTCTGGCCTCAATTAAAGATAAAGATACAATCATACAATCACCCGTTTAATGCAGCTCCTGGCATGATGGCTACCTTATCTACGGATACACTTAGCCTTCACCTTCGTCCTTTGGCGGCCCTTGGAAACTCATGGGTGAATTTCTCCGCCGGTGGTGCTTTGGTCGCTGCCAAGCGCATATCCTCCTTGGACAGGTGTGGCCATTCCTGTTACAGGAGCAGCATTTTACTTCCATGGTCATCGAGGAACCGCAGTGGTGGCGGCAGTATGGACCACAGTTCATATGACTGGCATAGGCCGTCGACCTTCCAACTGCACAAGAGGGTTTCAGGTGCATGCTCGGTATCGTTGGCAGATAATGCAGTTGGTGGAATTGGGATCGCTGCAGATAATGCTGCCGGTGGAATTGGGATTGCTGAATTCCTTGGGGGCAAGAATTTCCTCATAACCGGTGGAACTGGCTTCCTAGCTAAAGGTATCTAATGTCATCCTTTTTCTATATACCTCAACTTAGTAGTATCACAATAATAATAGTTTTTTTTCTTGTTCTTATACACCGATCAGTTATTATCGAGAAGATTTTGAGGACTAATGATGATGTCGGTAAGATATATGTAGTGATCAAAGCCAAGGATACTGAAGCAGCATCAAAGAGGTTGCGAAATGAGGTAAATTATTATTTGGTTGACCGCTTATATAAGTCGCATTTCATATATGTATATTTGTTGTTTATGCAGATGACCGTAATGCTATGTACATGAAATTTCCACCAGATAACAGGCACAGAGTTGTTCAAATGTCTAGAGGAAATCCATGGCGAAGACTACCATAGCTTTGTAGCCAATAAGGTAGTTCCTGTCGTCGGTGATATCCGAGAAATCAACCTCGGGATTGCTGCAGAGCTTGCCGATGAGATCGCAGAGGAAGTGGATATCATCGTGAACTCAGCGGGGAATACGACTCTCGACCAAAGGTTTTTGGTACCTGGAGACTAGTAGTCCCAATGTACACATCCTCTTATATAATTGCATTTCACCATGGAGTTTTGAACATATATATGCGTGGCATATATACTTAGAAATGTTTAATTAACAGAGAATAAAGTTGTAAAGTACCTTGGGCAAGATCTCAATTTACGGCAAATTTAATTTGTTGAAGCAACCGACAGTGATATTTGTGCGTGTGCAAACCCAATGGCCATTGCAAGATTGTGGTTCCGCCAGTGGGGTACGGTGTCAATAATAGCAATGTTAATTTGTTACGTTGGTGTCACTAGAGGTCGATTCCATTGTCTCCATTCTTGGATTTCATTCATCACGTGATGCATGGCAGGTATGATGTCGCGGTGGATACCAACACCCTAGGGCCGTTCCGCATCATGAGTTTCGCGCAGCAGTTCCGAAGGCTGAAGCTGTTCTTGCATGTGTCGACAGGTAGTTTATTATCTTGTTGTGATGATCGATGATAATCGCTCTGAATGTTTGCCGTGATGAAGATGTTTGCTGAACACCACGCACAGCATATGTGAATGGGCAGAGGCAAGGCGTGGCGCTGGAGAAGCCGTTTCGCTTGGGAGACACAATAGCAAAGGAGTTGTTTGGCTCTTCATGTTCTTCAGAATATGAGATCCCGCCTTTGTTGGATATAGAGGCAGAGGTCAAGCTTGCCTTTGCCTCCAGAATACACTCATCATCAGATGATTCTGCTTCTTTTTATCATCAAGAAATGAAACATTTAGGCCTAGAGAGGTACGTACGTACGACATATTAATCATTTAGGCAGCCTATGTCGCATTGACCTGAATTTTTTCCTGTTTGTCATCGTCGAGTAGGGCAAATCTCCATGGCTGGCAAGATGCTTATGTGTTTTCCAAGGCCATGGGGGAGATGGTCATCGACTGCATGAGAGGAGATATACCGGTGGTCATCATCAGGCCAAGCGTCATCGAGGGCACTCTGAGGGACCCTGTCCCGGGTTGGATACAAGGCAACAGGTCGGCCTATCAAATTAGAATTATTAGTGATATGTATGTAGGTCGATTTCAATTCATCAAAATAAACAAACATCTGTTCTTGCATTTCCAAAAACAAACTCGCCAGGATGATAGATCCCATTATTCTCCACTATGGCAAAGGACAGATGACTAGTTTCCTTGGTGATCCAAACTGCGTCTTTGATGTGGTAAGCATGCAGTCAAATGATACTGAATGGATGATCTCCGGCTACTACTGTAATTAAATATTGGTGTTTAATTTCCCTAATAATTTAATTAATAATACAAGATTCCGGCGGACATGGTGGCGAACGCGACCCTGGCGTCCATGGCGAAGCACGGCGGCCATCGCCATGGGCGGCGCCCGACCGCAGCAGCAGGGATGCACGTGTACCACGTGTGTTCATCGACAGCGAATCCGGTGGTGTACAAAGACGTGTTCGAGTTCTTCCTCCAGCACTTCACGCGGTCGCCGTTCTTGGACGCAGCCGGGCAGCCCATCGCTGTGAAGCCGATACGGTTTTGCGCAAGCATGGAGGAGTACACCAGCGACGTGGAGGCGAACGCCGGCCTGCTGCGGCTGCGTAGAGCTAGCAGCAGCAGGAGCATGAATTCAGAGCGACGACGGGAGGTCCTGCCGCTCCATGTTTGTGGAGAACATCATCCACCTCGGCAGAATCTACGAGCCCTACACCTTCTACGCCTGCAGGTTTGACAACGGCAACACGGAGGCGCTCCTCGCGGAGATGTCAGCGGAGGAGAGGGCAAACTTCGATTTCAACGTGCGGGGCGTGGACTGGATGCGCTACTTCACCGACGTGCACATCCCGGGGCTCAGGAAGTATGTCATGAAGGGCAGGGGCTCTGTGTGACCTCGCTCCTGCTGGTAGGCCTTGCAACAAACTGTGTCATGCCCGCTGCCCGGTAGGATGACCACTAGAAGTCTATAATTTCTTAGTATCTTTCTTCAGATATGTAAAATGATGATATGGGAGGATGCAATCAACAGTCAACAAAGATGTCAAGGAAATGATGTTTTATTGTCACTCTGCTATGTCTATTCTCTGCATGATGAAATCAAATCTACTTGGATGTCAACTGTGGAAAGGATCTCCCGATATCTCAAATGCGGCTTGAAATCCAGAAGCATCTTGATCGTCATATACATCAGAGAATAGGCGATGTTGTTTCTTGAAATTTCTATTAGGTTTTGCTACAACTGGGGTTCTCAAATAACGTAACATTTCCTGTTTGGTATTAATATGTGTACTAATACTACCTAGCTTGCTAAAGCTAACGCTGAATTTCTCTCCACATTCCAGTGTCAAACTGATGTCTGATTGGGTGTCCGTGCCATAAGTTTACATTATTTATATCTCTAAATAAATTTGTTAAAGAAAAACTAGATCTAAAGATCTTTCCGATGATACTGATTATGGCTACGAAGATACATTCTATTATATCAACTAGTGGATTAATGGAATATTGTGGCCTTGGATTATATTATGGCCTTGGATTGTATTATGGCGTTGCTATGACAACAGACTTAAACGGACTCATAAATGATGACTATTTTTTAATGGAGTAATGTATTATAGACTTGATGTGGAAGCAGACCTCAATAAAGTTAGAACTAAAAAATGGTGTGGAAGCAGGTCTCACAAAAATGTGGTAGCAGGTCTCGCAACAGTTATAGAACTATAAAACTATAAAATGTGGCTGCTCTTTCGAGGTGGTAGCAGGGGTACTTGGGAATAGAAAAGTACTCCTTCCGTCCCTTTTTATTTGTCGCCGTGGGATGCGTGCCACAAGTTTGACTTAATTTATAGAAAATACGTACAATATTTATACCTCCAAATAATTTTGTTAAAAAACTAGATCAAAAGATCTTTCCGATGATATTAATTATGATACTAATCGATGATATTTATTATTTATTAAAATTGCCGGCATTTGTGTCTCGGGAAGCGAAGCGACAAATAAAAAAGGACGGAGGGAGTAGGTGGGGAATGAAAAAAGTGCACAGGACCAGCTGGAAACAGGTTCGGGAAAGGAGGGGCATGAATCGCAAAGCAGCAACAAGCGGTGGCAGATAAGGTGTGCGGCCGCATGCCGTTGCGGTTATGTATTTTTGGGGCTCAGCTTGCTTAGCACAATATTGGACAGGGGAGCCCATGGGGACCTTGGCAGGTCGGGCCACTCCCGGGCTAGTGGCTGTTTTGCGGACCATGCTGTGCAGTCCACCGGGCTGGGGGAGTGGCCCAAGCATGGCCTGTTTGTTCGGGCCGGGCCAGCCCGAGCACGCTTTACCCCATGCTGCTGCCCCCCTTGGCCGCCCAGGCCACCGCTAGATCTAGCCCAGCTAGCTGCCAGGTGCCAGCCACCTCAACCATCATCATCCAATCCACCGGATGGTGGCCCCCATCATCATCCAAATTTTTCACCAAACTCGACCTCCGATCTTGATATCATCTAGTCCGCATGCACCCAGATGATATTAAAAAAATAGCCTTCCTTACTCATAACGAACATTTTGAGTTCTTGTTATGTGCCCTTCAGTCTTTGCAAGGCTCCGACCACCTTCCAAGCATTTATGAATGACATACTAGATCCCTACCTCCGCAAATTCATTCTCGTCTTCTTTGATAATATCTTGGTCTACAGCAAAACATGGGACGACCATATACAACACATACAACTGGTATTTTCATTTCTACAACACCATTCAATATTTCTTAAAAAAATCCAAATGCTTCTTTGGACATGGGAAAATTGGATACTTGGGCCACATCATATTAGACAAAGGAGTTGTGGTCAACGACCTAGAGAAAATAGAGGCCTTCACCTCATGGCCACAACCCAAGACACTCAAACAATTACATTGATTCCTCGGACTATTAGGATACTATAGAAAAATCATTAAGAACTATGGAGCAATTTCCAAACCACTTACACAACTCTTAAAAAAGGAAGGCTTTAGATGGAACCAATCAGCAGCATCAGCATTCCAACAACTCAAGCAGGAATTATTAACTTCCCCGGTATTACAATCCCTGATTTCATAGTGGAGTATGATGCATCATCAAATTAGATCTATACCAGAGGATTGTCGTATCCACCTTGTGGTTTATGTATCTCAGCTCAAGGACCATATTCCTCCGTTAGTTTAGTTGGAAGAACACATATATGATATTCCTGAGCAGTCTGTGGCTTCAGTGCAGCCGACTGAATTTCTAACATTGTGCATGATACAGAAAGGGGCGTCTACTCTGTCCAAGATATTCCTGAGCAGTCTGTGACTTGGGAAGGTCAGCTATCCAACTTTCCCACTTGGGAGGAAGCTTCTGATCTTCGTAGCTGATTTCCTCGTCATCCAGTTCGGGGACAAGGGACAATGTCAAGAGCCACAATGCTAAGGTGTGGCAAGGCTCTGTTCAGGATCCGACAAAGAAGGAGACGGTGTTGCCCGTTCCTGTTTAGCCGAAGTCGGTTGTTAACTTGTTATGGCGGAGTCGGTGGGTAACCACGTGGCCGGGCAAGTATATATGTTGAGCTTGTAATCTGAAGAGGCATCAAACAACGGTTACTGAATTATAACAAACTATATCCTCCTGAATAGCTATCTCTGTATCTCTAAAATTACTTGCTCCTGTTGTTCTTTGCTATTTTGATTCCCAATTCTATCGCTATTTCTCATGATTCTTCCACCTCGAGCTTGCCAGGGCCGAGCTCGACCACGTGTCACAGACGTCACCTCACGCACCCGAACCGAGGTCGTTGTGGTCACTGCCTCACCCACGCCTAGCGAGTAGCGACAGTGGCCTCGCCCATGTTCTCTGGCGGCGTTGGCCTCGCCGGCGCTCAGTAGAGGCGACACGCCAAAACAGGGTTTGACGAAAGTCCTTCCTATTTTTTAGGTGTAACCGATTGTACTCTCGTTCTCTATCTCTTATATGTATCCTAGACTTATGAACCAGTGCCCATACGAGTTAGCATAACTCACGTCTAATGATGATGAATACACATTTTGATTGTAACCAAAGTTGGATTGCATTCTACTTATCTCATATGTAATCTAGACTCACGACCAGCGCTCGTATGAGTTGAATAACACATCTAGCAATGATAGGAATACAATTCTTATATGTAATTATGTATTGACTTCCATTACAACAACGTAATGCTTGCTGGTTAATTATTATCTCTTCTCTTCTCTGCACCTGCAAAAGCTCTAAAGTAATCTTTTACTAGTGATATCAAATGACATCCCGGCTACAGTTGGTTTCCCTTCCAACATCGATTTGTATTCAAAAGCAAAGTATACGAATTCTAGATTTGACATGCACTCTATATAAGGACTCGATTCGACATGAACTCTTTCGATCGTATTTATTTAAAGTAATGTATCATTGTGACGTAACCTATATATGACAAAATAATAGGTACAATGTCTTAGGCCAGTCTTAATATCAAGTTTCACCTTCCAGTTCCAAGAAGTGAAACTTACATGTGAAATAAGTCTCTCCCTTAATGGATAGTTTCACGGTACAGTTTTAGAGAGTTATTTAGTCTTCTGTGGATCCAACTAGTCTCTCCCCCTTTTCCTTATCCTCCCGTCGCTCTGCTCATCCCCTCGCACCGTGGCCGGCTGTAACAGAACCGACCAATTTATAAAAGCATAAGTGAAAAAATCACTCGCAAAGCAAGCAATTGTCACACTTAAACCGTTATAAACCCGGTAGTCCGGAAATCTCGAAGGATTTCAAACCAAACATCATCAACCAAGATCGTATAGGTTTAGCGTCACCATTCGCATGTTACAACATTTCACAAATAGTTCAACAACATCAGAGTGCGGAAATAAAGTTATTACAAACCAGTTCTTCAAATCCAAGTAGCGGAAACAATATAGTTTTAAAAGCTCAACCCACACACACAAACTTAGGTTTAATACAGTGCCAGCTCGATAGCTGTTGACATTTCTAACGTCGCTACTAGAAATAGAGGTAAATCCCTATCCCCGGCAACGGCGCCAAAAATGCTTGTTGGTATTTCTTATGCACAATTAAAACATGCACAATTAAAACAAAACCAAAGATTCCGTTATTTATATTTTACCACTGGGAAACAATGGATAGAGACATTGATAGTTCACCATCATGTATCTACTAACTAATACACCAACTAGATTAAAGTAGGGGTAAACGATATATTGATGATAGGAATTATGCATATATGACACACACGAGAGAATTCTAAGATAAAAGAGTAAATAGCTAAAGTGAGAGGACAACGGGAGAGTTCAAGGTTCCTAAATACTTCTCTATTACTTGGGTTCTATAATAACTGATTTATGGAAGGTAAAGCAATCACACAATAACACTTCGGGACATCAGAACACTAGTCACGAAAAGGGGTGAGAAAGGGACTAGAAAGCTCCGACTACGGTCCTACAAACACCAACCCTAACATGGTGGAATACGTCGGCCGTCAGGGCTGTCACCACCTGGGGCTACCACAACTATATGTTGGACTGGGTGCAATCTCAGGTAATATATAGCCTATACTCCATGTCTACACTACCAATTACTACCCTAGTCATAATTAATAACTAGAGCACCCGATACGGGCGGAGATCCTATGCTAAAGTATAACAACTATACTAACCAATTAAATGTAATGCATAAAAGTAAATAGAGAAGATAAAATATATTAAAGCATAAGTCTTACAAATAATAAATACAAAGACATACCAAAACTCTGATGACTCTTCCAAAGACTCCTCCGGAACCCGGGCGTAGCGCCGCTCTCCCTAACTCTCAACTAGAACTATATTGGAAAGTCTAGCCCTAATTCTCTAGAGATGAGAGGTCATCCATTCAAGGGGCCTCTACATCTCCAATAATGTGGTGCCCTTAGGGAGGGGGGTCTACCTCTTTATTTATAGTCTAGAAAAGCCTCCACCTCTTCTGGACAGGCGATATGGGACTAATTCGACTTCGGCAACGGTGGAGATGCAAACCCTAAGGCGGTAGGAGGCCGTCCGTCGAAGCGAGCCTTGATTGGGCTCTGGAGGGCGCCGGCCCGGCCCGGGGGGGGCGGGCGGCCCCACCCTGTAGCCCCCCACCTTCGGTACGTCGTCTTCGGTGCCTTCTAGAGTCTTCTAGTGTTGGTTTCGTGGTAGAATTGATATCTTTTGACTCGGACTCGAATATAGCAAATGATGTGTCCGTTTCGATTGTCTCGACGAGCCCGTCGCAATGGTGTAGTCTAATTCATCATTTAAGATACTTTTATTCTGTGCAAAATTAGATATACCTGCAAAACGATCGAGAACAACACAACTCGTGGAACTCATTAGAATCAAACCCTACAACTATGCTTTATGGTTGATATCATGTTATATTGAGCATTAGTTGATGGTATAAAATAGGCGTTAAGGACCGTCAACAAGTTCCCCCAAGCTTACCCTTTGCTAGTCCCTTAGCAAAGCCTAACTACTAAATTTGGATCAGGAGTTGCTACAATGCTTTCACTTCTCAAAAGTACACATGCTTTCAAACTGAAATTCTCTCTTGAATTAGACAAAACTGCTCTAACTTTTAAACTTACCCATGTTATCATTAACTATGGAGCTTTTTAACTTTCACGTGAGTCTTGAGTAATTGAAAGATAGAACAATCAAGTCAAGCACTACGTCTCAAATTCTTCACTCAACCAATATTCTAGAGTTTTTACAAGTTTTTGAAATAAAACTCAGAGCTTAATTGTATGACACCTTCAAGTCTCTTAATATGTGGTATTTATGGATCTCACTTGAGGCATTTATGTTATCATGCCCTGCTATGACTATGATTATAGTGGAGCTCATAGGAGTGGCATTAAACAAGGATAAGCATACTTGCACTTCATATATTGTAAAGTCAAACAATGGATCCATAGAGAGTCAAGTCATACAATCAAACCAAAATGTGCATGTGTATGAAATATAGTGGATAGGTGAATATATGGTGGCTAAACCTAATTCTACTTTTTTGCTCTTTAGAAATAAATCTCTCTCTTGGACTTAGAACTTTCACAGGAAAACATGGGCTATCTTTATTTTTTTTTCTTCTTTTTTTTTTTTTTTTTTTTTTTTTTAAGGAGGCAAGCATTTTAACTTCCTCTTATTTTTTTCTAATAACTTTTCCTTTTGCATAGCCATATGCATCCTTTGAATACAATAAATGATTGGAGAGATAACAATAAGAACGTAGAGCATTAAACAAGGGGTTATCCTATGGGGTATCTTTTTGGTTGTTCACTCCCAGTATAGGAGAAGAACATTTTTAAGGTGGATCTGGATGAAAGTGAAAAAAATGATTGCGCTTACTCCCAGGATAGGAGCAATGCATATATTGGTGGAGTGTGTGAGTGTGATCTTGATTTTAAAAGCATGACAAGACTCTCATAAGGTATACAACAAAGGTTGACTAAACTCAGTGCAAAGCACGCAGCATGATTGAGCAAAGGTTTTCCTATTCTAAATGTATATCATATATAGCTTTGGTAGGAATTTAAACTTTATCATACAAGAGCTCATCATGTAAGATTTTTAGTTTTTAAAAGATAAATCTCCAGAACTTAGTATTGCTAGGAATAAGATAAATAGCAGCTTAGACTTTCTCATATCATATCCCTCAATTACCTAGACTTAGCTTAAGCATATGCCTCCACAAGTTTCAGGTTCAGAGTAAATTCTTATATCAAAACAGTCATATCCAAAACTCAGGAGAATTTAAGGTTGAAAACTAGGCACGTGAAAGGAATTACGACAGAGCAACTATTCATCATCTCCAAGACAGAATTTTATTATTCTTCAGTTTTTATTTGATTCTTAACAACTAGATAGAACTGTAAACACACTCTATGATCACACCTTAATAAATAGCTAGAGTATTTTTATTTGGTTTTGAGTGTTATTCATCTTTTTATTTCTTTTAGACTAATGGACTCATAAGAGACTCTACAGACGTGGACCTTCATGTGCCCACATATTTTTGGTATTTTATGACTATAAGATAGACTCGATAATCGCATAGGTATACTTACCTGATAACTAGGGGTTGCTCTCCCCCAAGCTGGATGTTGCTATAGTTGAGCATTAAAGCTGAGTGGTCCTCATAGAGGAGCTCATACTTATAAGAGCAAGTGTTGTTAGGAATACTTCAATCTCATCACCTAAGAAGTTACTTTCTTCACATAGAGGTCAGCTGTGTGTCGGAGAGATGTGCTTCGAGTGATGAAGATAAAGATTCCTGAGTGAGCTAGCTCTTGGAGTCATCCTACAGAAAGCTCTCACAAAACTCCAGAACTCGTGGAACGGTATTAGGATAAAACGTTAATGGTTAGCCGTTTTATAGGATTGGGTGTTGTGGAGGTTTTAAAGTATGTTTATGATAACAGTATTGGGGCAGGATGCTCAATTAATATTTTTAGATTTTATAGGTTTATATGTAGAAAGTACAAATGTATGATATGTATTTTTATTTTGTAGGCCACCATAGTGAGAACTCCTATAACTTTTACACTACAAAGGTTTCATATGGGGCTTAAAGTTTTTTTTTAAGATGCATGAATGCAACCTAATGCATATCTATTTATTTTTGTTATTTCCTATGCATTACTAATGTAGAAAAGTAAATATGGTTAAGGGAAAATAAATCATGCAATGTAAGAAAATAAATATGGATAACTACCGATGTTACCTCACGGCGAGGGTTCGATGTTTTGAGTCCTCCGAACTGGACTCCTCCTTGCAGTAGTTCATTGATCGAGTACTTCGGTTTGCTTCTAAGGATGAGGATTGAGGTGGTGTCTCCACTAGTGGCGTTTTCAATGGTGGTGCCACCTTCTTCCTTTTCTTTTTTGTTAGCATTTCGAAGCCAATCTTATGTGCATCCTTGTTACTAGTTTAGAACTCCCACTTATAGAATTTAAGGAATCTTCCCACACTTTGCTTGATGTGTGTTCTACTCATAAAGACAAGCTAGAGATCAAGTGCATGGGCTCTATTGGTGGAAAAACACCAATGAGAACCAAAAATTTATTCATTCTCTAACCTTAGGCACAATAGGATTGATGTCTATTTACATTGTGCATTTATATCTTGGGTGAGAATATTAAAAGTATAAATATGGTATTTAAGCTTATGAGATAAAGTAGTGGAGTTACTTAACCTATGGAAGTATTGTTCATCTTTATAAATTATCAAGATTGACATGATGACTATCATTTTTCAAAAATAGGATATATCATATTTGAGCTTATATGGTTAAGATTTAGATCAAGGGAATGGTGCTACGATGTGTACTCTAAGATCAAGAGAAAATGATGACCACTTATCTTTAATATGTTACCTTTATTACTGGAGCATGATGGCACCATGCGGTAAAAGGTAGATGAATTTCAATGGTCTTTTCCTTCCTTGCATTTTGAGTTGATCATTAGCATCTTGTTTCCTATGTTACACTTCTTTCTCTCTCCTTTAGACTTTTGCTTCTCTCATTATTTCTTCTCTGCAAGGGATTAGTAGACAACACATACCCGAAGGAATATACTATCTATTTAAAGTGTGGATAGTGTTTGCCAAGTAGTTAAAGATTAATCTGTAGCTCATGTTTTAAATGATTCACCATTACTTCAAATTTTCCAACAAGGTTAAGGCGAAGATATAATTTTGAAGAATACCTCTAATCTTGATTTGATTCTATGAAATCTCCTAATATGATTTAAATATTTTTATACAGGAGAGGATAGTCTATATATATAGCCAAATTCTTATACAAATATGCTTTGATGTTATAATGTTTAAGTAATATTCTAAAGCATACTCATAATAGACTAAGGAAGTTCAAAAGACTAAAGATATTTATTCGAATAGAACCAAGAATATGTAGGTGAACCAAATTGTTTTAAGTTTTAGCAAATTAAGCATGACATAAGGTATGGATTAACGACGTGGTATAAGATATTGAATATAGTTTAAAGTTGCATGAGGCTTAGGTAAACATACCTTATGTCTTGCAAGATGATTGGTCCACTATCATGGTAAAGTGTAAAAGGCGTTGAAGTGTTCTTTCATCTATTTCTTTCCATCTTAGTCCTTTCTATACACTTGTTCTCCTTTCTTCATTTTAAACCATGATCAGACATTTATTCTTTCTTCCCTGCATAAATATTAGTGGACACATACCCGAAGAATTGCAACAAGTTTGGCATATGGGTTATGATCCATATAATTCATGCGAATTTCATCTATGCTAATTAAAGGATGGACTTTTAGGATTACTTTAGCATAGATTTCTTCTAACAAATGTTGTTGGTGGCTGCACTTTTATACGGTTCAAGGCAAAGGTAACTTGCGATAAAAGATTAAGTGAATAAACTTTGATACTTACTACTCTTCCATGGAGAATGAGCTGTGTCTTCCTTTTGTGCAGTTATTGGACTTCATCACATGCCTTGATTCATCTCTGATGTGAGTTCATCTCTTGACTTACCCGAATTGAATTTAGGAGTTTCCTGCATGGGTTAGTCCAACAAAATATCCAGTGTCTACTAAAACATACTTTCGGTTCAAAAATCAACCTAGATACCACGTCTAATTTGATTTAGAAAGACATTTTAACCTAAGCACCACGCTTAATTTAAAAGCCTTTGGAATTAAGATCACCACTCCTAAACTAAGCACCATGCTTCATTTAAAAGATGTATGAAGATACTCCAAACCTAAGCATACTATAGCAAACAAGGTAGCATGAGAGCATATAGAGATTTACTCAAATAGAGATGAACGCATGATCATGTATGGTGAGAGTATTTTTTTTCATTTTTTTAAGTAGAGATGCAAGTGACATACATATGTGCAAGAAACTAAACATGCTATGGATTTGATATGAGATAGAGTAAATGCATAGATTATTCAAAGTAAACATGCAATAGAATGCAACAGGATAACTACTCATTAAATTTAAAGTCTATGAGCAAGACTTTCACCTTTCTTGATCATACTTACCATGAATCACAATGGTATTTGTGATTAGCGCAGCGTCTTTATTCATCACATGTGATGAACATTGAATTCATGTGATGGTGACTTTTCTTTTCCAATCTACACATGGTTAGAATAATATATATAAATATTTATACATACCTGTGAGATGGTAGGGCTTTATTGTTGATGGATCATGAATGTTTGGGCACCCTGGGTTCTTTAATATCTCCAATGTCTTGTTCTTGTGGAATTTTGCCAGAAGGTTGAAATGGTTGATATCCTGCTTATTCCACAACTCAACAAAATAGGGGTAATCCTACTAAAGCTAGTGGCGAACTAGATTAGCAGACATCAAGATCAATATCAAAATCTTTACGCCAATTGTTTCCCCGGCAACGGCGCCAAAAATGCTTGTTGACATTTCTAACGTCGCTACTAGAAATAGAGGTAAATCCCTATCCCCGGCAACGGCGCCAAAAATGCTTGTTGGTATTTCTTATGCACAATTAAAACATGAAAGATTCCGCAAGCGCATTTAAAACCATTGTAGCATTTTACGGGAGTATTCCGGTATCGTTATTTATATTTTACCACCGGGAAACAATGGATAGAGACATTGATAGTTCACCATCATGTATCTACTAACTAATACACCAACTAGATTAAAGTAGGGGTAAACGATATATTGATGATAGGAATTATGCATATATGACACACACGAGAGAATTCTATGATAAAAGAGTAAATAGCTAAAGTGAGAGGACAACGGGAGAGTTCAAGGTTCCTAAATACTTCTCTATTACTTGGGTTCTATAATAACTGATTTATGGAAGGTAAAGCAATCACACAATAACAATTCGGGACATCAGAACACTAGTCACGAAAAGGGGTGAGAAAGGGACTAGGAAGCTCCGACTACGGTCCTACAAACACCAACCCTAACATGGTGGAATACGTCGGCCGTCGTGGCTATCACCACACAGGGCTACCACAACTATATGTTGGACTGGGTGCAATCTCAGGTAATATATAGCCTATACTCCATGTCTACACTACCAATTACTACCCTAGTCATAATTAATAACTAGAGCACCCGATACGGGCGGAGATCCTATGCTAAAGTATAACAACTATACTAACCAATTAAATGTAATGCATAAAAGTAAATAGAGAAGATAAAATATATTAAAGCATAAGTCTTACAAAGAATAAATACAAAGACATACCAAAAACTCGATGACTCTTCCAAAGACTCCTCGGAACCCGGGCGTGGCGCCGCTCTCTCCCTAACTCTCAACTAGAACTACATTGGAAAGTCTAGCCCTAATTCTCTAGAGATGAGAGGTCATCCATTCAAGGGACGCCTCTACATCTCCAATAATGTGGTGCCCTTAGGGAGGGGGTCTACCTCTTTATTTATAGTCTAGAAAAGCCTCCACCTCTTTCTGGACAGGCGATGTGGGACTAATTCGACTTCGGCAACGGTGGAGATGCAAACCCTAAGGCGGTAGGAGGCCGTCCATCGAAGCGGGCCTTGATTGGGCTCGGAGGGCACCGGCCGGGGGGGTGGGGCCGGGCGGCCCCCCCCTAGCAGGTGGGCCCCACCTTCGGTACGTCGTCTTCGGGTGCCTTCTAGAGTCTTCTAGTGTTGGTTTCTGGTGTAGAATTGATATCTTTTGACTCCGGACTCGAATATAGCAAATGATGTGTCCGTTTCGATCGTCTCGACGAGCCCGTCGCAATGGTGTAGTCTAATTCATCATTTAAGATACTTTTATTCTGTGCAAAATTAGATATACCTGCAAAACGATCGAGAACAACACAACTCGTGGAACTCATTAGAATCAAACCCTACAACTATGCTTTATGGTTGATATCATGTTATATTGAGCATTAGTTGATGGTATAAAATAGGCGTTAAGGACCGTCAACAATAGCCAATCCACAAAAGCAAGTGGGGAGAATATTAAGAATGACCATGCCCTTGGTACTTTAATCCACTGGATAAAAGCAGGTCTCACAATACCCGTGGTAGGTATGGCCATCTGCACAAACAACAAGCGGGAAAAACCCTGAGTACGAGAAGGTACTCAGCTAGACTTACCCGACTGACTCAAAATAAAAGACACCAAGGAGTATGACAGGCTTTATCAGGGGATAGCTTGACTCTTTTTGCGGAAAAGCGGTAGTAACATTAAAAGTGATTGCTCAGCTTAATCATTCCTATTTATGCTAGGTAAGCACCTGTACTATGCATCATTATAGTATATTAATCATGATTAAGCAAGTGAATAGTAACCATAATCCTAAACA
>JADLZL010000965.1:0-24356 GCA_015844335.1 Chrysopogon serrulatus
TGTTGAAAAGATCTTTAGATCTAGTTTTTTATCAAATTCATTTGGAGATATAAATATTATACGTATTTTTACATAAATCCAAACTTCAAACTTTGGCACGAAAGACCCAAAAAAACGTCATCTATTTTAGGACGGAGGGAGTATCTCCAGGTGCATGCAAAATAAAAATGAAAAAAATTTTTGGCAGCGTGTCGTGTCTACTGGTCCTCCTCGTGGGCCGTGTCCATCTCGGGTCGGGTCGTCGTCGTTATTGCGGTGGTCCTGGCGTCTGGCGAGCCCGCCGGTCCGCGTGTCTACATACGGCTGGTTCGTCCGTACAGACGTCCCTTTCGCATCGTACGCCTGTGGGCTCCACGCAAGCAATAGCCTCCTGCCACGTCGTCGGGGCTGTGACCTGTGCCGGAGTGGTGTGGCAGGCAGGAACACGGATGTCTCTTTTCTCGAACCTCAACATCCCAGCTTTACTGCATGCATGACCAATGCAGTGCAATTCGTTGGTCATAAATCTTAGCAGCAGTAGCTGGTTTGACGCTATTTTTGAGTTAAGCCTTTTTCACTTCCTTGCAACTAGTTTTTTCGCTCTCTCTCCATCACATCAATTTTTATCCGTATATATGTAGTATTAAATGTTAGTGAAAAAATAACTAATTATACATTTTGTTGTAAATCACGAGGCGAATCTTTTTGGCCTAGTTGGGCCACGATTGGACAATATTTACCCAATACAAACGAAATGCTACAGTTACAACTTTTTCTAATATTTACGAACTGAACAAGGCCTTAAGGTTAATGATATAGCCAGCTGTTAGCTATATAAATTTTTATAAGCCTATCTCTTATTTCACTCATATAATGATTACATCTTCATCATTAGTATATGGTCTCATCTATCTTTCTCATAAGCTGTTTTAGTTTTTGTGTCCGAGTCAGCTGTAAACTTACAGCCTTTTGTCTCCTCCACCTCGTCTGCTATAATACTTGCTCTTTCTGTAAAGTGAGACGAAAATTTTACACCCCATCTCTGTTCCAAATTATAAAACCGTAGTACATTAGTTTTATTATAGTTTCTATCCAGCTGATTTATAAGCCAAAAACTGTGTAAGAGAAAAATAGTATTGAAAATAACTGATAAACTGAAACAAATTAAGTCTATAACATATTAGAGTATAGGAGTAGTAGAGCCAATAGATATACTAATGTATCAATATTAACAATATTATTCTATATATCATACGGTTGTTAATGAGTTTTCAATAAAATTTAGTCAAACTTAGTGTCTTTTGACTTCAAACGGAGTTAGGGCATCGGCGACAGTAGGTATGATAAATTAAAGTTACTAAATCTAAGACAACATCTCTAGAGATATTAACTTTTAGCGCGTACTCCTAGTTCATAATATAAATAGCTTCAAATGGTACTACAAACATACGGAAGAGTCCACAAACAACCCCCTACCCACCCCACCCCCCACACGCACACACACACACACACACACGATAGGTATCAAACTGTCGGCGCCTGTATCATCTCACCCTCTGAATTCTCACTAATTCTTTTTTTGTTTTTAACTTACTTTGTACTAGATAAAAAACTCCCCCCTTTAATAATGAATAGAATTGACATAGTTACTTGCAAGATTCTCATGACATATAGCTCCACCCATTCAAAGCAATACTCGTTGTGTTTCTTGCACTACCTTTTTCCTGTTATAATACCTAGTATTATCTAAGGACTCAAACGAGGTCTAGATAAATAGAGTTCACCTGATAAAAAGTTGTTAGCGGGCTTACCAATCTAGCTAATAGCTTTGTTTAATTTGAAATTCTAAGTCGTTTCATTTTTCTAGATAACATTATATTTATCTTGTATCTAGATATAGTGTGTTACGTACATAGTAAAGGGTATACATATAGAAAAATCAAATATTTTATTATTTGAAATGGAAGGAGTAGCATTTGCTTCTTGATCCATATGTATCCAAATAACTCTAACACAATGAGTGCATATAGATTTGCCGGCAGGTGCCATCATCACTAGCGAGCAGAAGCAGTAGGGCATGATCCTCTATTATACCATATTATATTATATTATTATATATACGCCTTTTGGCTGCTGCCAAGGGTTGCTTGCTTTCCCTTTTTTCTGTTTGCAGATGGAGGCGAAAAGGTAAAACCTCTTACAGTTAGCTAGGGGACTGATAAAAAAAAGTTAGCTAGGGGAACTAGGGGATGCCGTCCGTGGCCTTTGCGCGCGCCCGGCCCCCATTTCGCACAAATGTGTTATTTTCAATATAAACAAATATAATAAAATTAAAAATTAATTAATTAATATTTCTATGCACTTTCCAGTGCCGCTCTAGCCCATCCGAATGATCATGCTGTCAATCAACGGGCTAATGTCTATGACACATGATGTCTATGACACATGTAGGTATATATATAGCAGCCTTTCTGAATTTTTTTCCTTGCTTAGCTTCTTTGAGGTGGAACTACCCATTTGGATTTAAGTTCTCCACTTTGTACGAATACTTTCATTTTCTTATATTTTAGTTAGATGATGTTTCTATCGATTACGAGGTGTCTATAATGATTTTTTTGTCAATCTCGAGACCTATCGGTATAGTCTTACAACATACTTATAGATGTATGGTTTGCTTGTATATGTTCATAGGGAATGTGTGTACATGTATTGTAAACGTCTATGTAGTCTTTGTGTAATTCACAAAAACAAAACTCCAAAATAGTTCCACAATAAGAAGACAAAAACAAAATAAATAAAGATAAAGATGACCAATATATTTATGGAGAGCTCTTTCATCTCGTCCCTAGCGTGAATGACACTATGGAAGCAGGGGAGATTTGCCGAGTGTCAAAGGCACTCGGCAAACCCTAGAAAACACTCGGCAAACAGGTTGCCGAAGTACTTTTAAAAAACACACTCGGTAAAGAGCACACGGTGAAAAAATTGCCGGCAATGCGAGAGATTTGCCGAGTGTTTTTGTCGGACACTCGGCAAATCGTTTGCCGAGTGTCACGCAAACGGACTCCCAACGGCAACGGCGGGTTTGTCGAGTATCGGGCGGCCGACACTCGGCAAATCTACACGGTTTGCCGAGTGTTTTTTAAAAACACTCGGCAAATTTGAGTTCGTTGCCGAGTGTTTTTCGAAAACACACTAAGCAAACCGAAGAGATTTGCCGTGATTTTTTAAAAAAACACTCGGCAAATCTTTCAGTGTGCACATGCATATGGTTGATTTGACGAGTGTTTTTAAGAAAACACTCGGCAAATCGACCATGCAAAGGCTCTTTTTTTTTTGTTTTTCTATTCTATCCACATATCACACATATCACACACATATATGTCACATATCACACACATATATATCACATATCACACATATATCACATATCACAAACATATATCACATATCACACATATATAGTACCATCATCACATATCTCACAAAACCAACACACAAACAAGTCCACAAGTAGTCCGTCACACTCACAAGTCCATGAAATATCTCGAAAAACAAACAAAAGTGCTCACAAGTCACGGGTCCATCACAACCATAAGTCCGAAAGAGAATAACAATAAGAATCATGGCGACGGCCCAAGGTTAGAAGGCCCTATGTGAGATCCTCCCCCGACTCTCCGAAAAACACGAGGCCCATCATTCGATCCCGCCGATGGAGGTTGCACATAAGAGAAGATGTTGAATGTGTGACTAAAATTAAATCATACAAGACTAAAGTATCTATTAGCCACTAGATTGCAAGTATTGTAGTTGTTTGACCCTAAGCGTAAATGTACAAATCAAAATGGGAATATACTCTTTGGAGTAAAGTGTAGCCGAGGTGGGGACCGGGACCATAAGTGGAGGTGGAGTGAGGAGCATCGAGGCGGAGGCGGTGCACCCTCAATGCCTCCCCCAAGGCTTTGCATGTACCGAACCATCTCCGCCATTCTCGCCTCCATCCGCCTCGTCCGTTCTTCATGGGGGCTGCCGGCTCGGCGGCCCTCCTCCGTCCACCCTCCCATTTGGTACTCCTTCCGCTGCCTCCTCTCTTCTTCCGGGGCCGCCTACAAAATTGAACCCACATGTTATTATTATAGAGGTAAGGTATGATTAAATTAATGAGCGACAAATACAAGACATATAACCTCGAGTGTGTCCACCCGGTCTTTGTGTAGGGCTAGGCCTAGGTCGTATGGGCGGGGCCCCGCTCATGCTTCTTGCTCGAATCGGGGGAGAGGTTGGGCGTGGAAGCCGTGTCGATCACGCCCGTCGCCCAACCGATTACCGCCCATGCTTCTTGACTCCTCCCACCCTCATGACAATTTCGCATCAAGGTCATGGGTACTCGGATCGTAATCCGGACCATGTACTTCCCTTGCCATCGACGTGTACTCGTGAGGCGGCTGTGGATGCTTTCGGAGGTATACGCCTCCGGCCAGTCATCTGGGTTGTAGCCGACGTCGGACTTAGCCTTGCCCCTTATGTGCCATGGAGTATGCCATGAACTCAGTGCAAAGGCTGGCCCTCGTGTGCGTTCGACCGCAACCAAATTAACAAGATTATTAGAATACATGTCTTATTATACTTTAGAGTATATAAACGAATTCGCATACCCATGTTTGCGCCGTATCCTCCGAGGCTACGGCTTCCTTGGTGGTGTCTTTGGACCTTGCATCCGAAGACGCCACTCCCGACAAGTGTTGTGTCGGTCCACCCACCCCTATTTGCACCACTTGTTCATTATTGCTTCCGGCAATCTCGGTGCGTGGAGCACCAACTCGGAACGACCTACACGTCAACAAGTAAGAAATATAAGAAGATGAAATTAATCATACTTAATCTTAAAAGAATAATACATGTTGGTATTTCTAACGTCATTACTAATAAACAAGATTAGAAACACATGGTATAAAATTAACTTGTCATTAACAACTAGCCACTTATCTCTCACCCACATCCCTAAGCATGAACTAGGTTGTCATCCCTAATTGTATATGCTAAGGATAAATATAGGTTTATATATATATGTATCAATCAATATGACTAGGCAGAAATATCGATATAAACTAAGAACGGTTCTACAAGCGGACAGATAATTATACTATTGTAGCATTTTACCTAAGGAGTTCTTTCAGGTTGTCGATTTATATTTATACTACTGGAAAGGTCTATGTAGGACTTATATCTATAACTTACACTTATACTATTAATATAAAAAGTAAACCATAACTAGAATCCTACTCATAACAGGGGATAAGTCACGTGATAAAAGATATATGATAGATAATGATCAGTCATCATAAATAGATAAACATCGAGCTCTTCTAGTCATAGTAATAGCTAGCCAATGGATAAACTCAGGGAATAAATACTAAGGTAATTCAATAACTACATCAATGAATACTCTAATTAGTGCAATTACATCTAGCAATCATTGTTAAGTTAATTCTACATCATGATTACATGTAAAGAGGCATCAACTAGGAAGGATGTGAAACGAGTCATCATCCAACTTCGCGCCCGTGCCCATGCTAGTCCTATGTATGCGGAGGGTGGACTATAGAGGAACCAATGCATTTGTCATCTCACGCGGACTACCACACGTCCCGGCACATCAGGGTGCACTCGTAGATAAGCAAGATATCTAAACACCACGTCTACATACTGCCAATCATTCACCCACGATATCTCTGGATGAACGCTATACGAGCAATTACATAAATTCAATAGGATCAAACTAACTATGCTAAACATATAATCAAAAAGAGACAATGACTATTGCAATTAAGAACATATATAAGATTAAGAACAATGTTTCCTAAATCATAATGTTGAATACAATAAGAGAAAAGAACTAGAACTATACCGAACTCCGCGCCCGGATAGACTTAGGGGCTCAGATCCCGCCGAAGAACTAGAACTCTTCTACTTCTAATCTAACTAGGCTAAAGCTATGAACTAGAGAGGCTCGATGAACTAGAGAAGACTCTTGATGGCTTGATCTCCAAATGACTTGATGCCTCCAGAGGGGGGCGCCCCTTTATTTATAGCCCTTGGGATGAACGTGCGCCGCAGATCAAACCGACTTAACCAAGGGCCGAGATGACTCTTCATAGGCGGTGGAAGAAGCTTCGAAGGAGAGGCCGAAACCCTAACTTGGGGCGCCGGCCGGGCGAGGGTGGGGCCGACCGCCCCACCCGGCGTCTGTCGGGTCCCATTGCTTCCGGTGTCTTCTAGATCCTTCCCACATCTCGGTGGTTATCTTTCCCGTGGCGGATAATGTGGCGTAACCTTCTAAATTATATGGCCCACAAGCACTGACCTTGTCCCTAAGACCTCAGTCAACCATGCTTGAGCACCACATAACCTAGAATGTTCCGTCGGGTGAACCCCCGATAAACCACGTTTCCTCCAGGATCGATACTTACAGAGACATCACAGTATTACAACAGGTTTTCATACAAAATACGTAGTAGCGGAAGACTTACAATAACTTAATTTACAAACTTTTACAAAACTTATACAAACCCAGTGTTATTATTACAAACCCGGAAGTATCATTATGTAACTTTATTACAAATCACACAACAAAAGTTGCCCTACCCAAAGGCCACTCAATTCACTCCTCATCAGTCACTTCTTCGATAACCGTCATGCAACAAGGGCCGTAGCACTCTTGTCCATGCGGTTCACCTGCAACAGGGGTTGAACAAACCCTGAGTACAAAAGTACTCCGCAAGACTTACCCGACCAAAAATTGGGGAGAAGACTCGGGAATCTTTGGCTAATAGGAATCAAGGTGAGGCTTTAGCAAGATCAAAAGACACCCTTTTGCGAAAAGAGACTAAGCCAGTCCTTACTTTAACAATCACTTGTCAAACACATGCCGGATTCAAAAACTTTCATTCTCACACTTTTATCATTACTACGATGCCGGGACTCGGATCACGGCTCCCATATCGTGGAGCACACGACGATTCGAATCGCTTAATATACCCAGCTGGGGCTTCCTAGCCACACGATGTATGCAGGACCGAACATCTTACATACATCAACTCAACGCTTAGATTTCTCCATACCAGAACGGGTGTACGAGTACACCACCTCACTACGGCCGCTCGGTCACCCGGCCGGTGCGCATCGTAGGATGGGTACACGCTACTATCCGTTCTAGTAACGAATAGTCCAAGTGGAGCTTACCGCCATTAGCATGCGACTAGTACTATCCAATAACCTCATGATCCCCGCCAAACAACGGACGGGTCCTTAACCGACACAAGTGGACGACACTACATCGGGGCAATAGCCCCTCCCGATGCAAGTCACTCCACCGACGCGTCGAAAGTTACTCATCATCATGTTCTTGTGGTGTACCCTTGACCCCGTCGGAACAAGGGTAGACGACAAGCAACATCGAGTTTTTCGTAAATTCCCTTCGTGGGAGTATTGTTATCACCTTTTGCAAACAATTTATCAAAACCTACACTAGTAACAAGGCTAAGCGCAACTAAGCATTTCGAAATCAAAACAGTGTATGCGGGGTAATGTAACAAGGTACGGTAAATGCATCAAAGTAGGATAGCACACAACTCCTACACCTAATGCATTATATCATCACATGAAATCATAAAAACTTTCGAAATACAAGGACGGGTTTGAATGCATCCGGGGCTTGCCTTGGGGCTCGATGAAGTGAGGCTCGATTTACCCAATCACCGAGATCAGATCCAACCTCTTCGGAAACCCGAGGCGGCTCGACCTCCTCCTCGGACCCGAAGCTACTACACGATAAAGATGCATGATTACAATGCAATAAACAAAAGAGCATGCGTAATGATGCAACGATTATTAATCGATCTTGAGTACAACTTTCCTTCACGGCAACCTTGCACTAAGGAGGTATAACTAGCGTCGACGACGACGGACTAGCGATACGCAATCAACATGAAATGCCGAAGGTCATTAGGGTTAGTGACCTAGGGTCATCACTCAATCCCAAAATCAAGCAACCCTAATGGTGATTAGAGGTGATTACTAATTTATTGACCATTTTACAGTCGTTGAAAGCCACTAATTAACTTGCTAATTGGGAATTAATTAAACCCTAATTAAATTAAGGATTAACTAATTAAACATTAATTAAAAAGGGATTAATTAAGCTTAATACAAAACTTAATCAAAACTTAACCAAACTTCATAATTAAGATCATCATCACCTAATTAGCACACAAAACAAAATTCATGATTTTTGGACTTATATTTTAATTATTAAAAATCATGGAAATTGCATTTCTTAATTAAAGGAGCAAATTAAAGAACAATAAAATTTTATTGAAAACTCAGAGTTAGTATTTTTCATGGACAGATAACATCACAAGGAGCACATACATTTTTTTTTTTTCACAATTTTATCTCGCCCAAATAAAATTACACCAAAAAAGATGAAAACTAGTTTTTAAAAATCAAAAAGAAAAAGGAAAAGCATTTCTCCCTCTTCCGGGCTCACTGTGCGGCCCAAAGCACCCAAGGCGGCGTCGGCTCCACTCGGCACAGCGTGCGGCCTGCCCGGCCCAGCCGCCCCGCGCCTCTTCTCTTTCTCTGCGGCTCGCCGACTGTGCTGGACCCGCCCTTTGTCGGTGGCGTCTTCCTCCCCTCTTCTTCTTCTTCCCTCCGGGCGCATGACGACGGTCGACGGCAGAATTTCGCCACCGCGACCCTCAGTCTGGCAATCGATCACAAAAACAGTTTCTCTCTTCGAGATGCACCTAACGAGCTATCACACGCTCTCTCCCTCACCGAGTCGCATGGCGGCAGCCATGGCGGCTCTGGCAAGACACGACGGACGGCGACGAGCCCACCTGAGCTCCTCCGCGCATCGAAAGTGTACCAACATGATCGGCACTCCAAGGCGAACCTCGCATCGCACGCACACCGACTCGGAGCGGATCGGCTATGCCCGACCAGAACGCAACCACGGGCCCGGGACGGTGAAGCTTACCGGTGCTCACGGCGTTCCGACCAAACTACGGCGATTCTAACACAACCAACACCCGGTCATGCTCGGGAGCTCACCACAGCTTCAAAACAAAGATGCAACGAGCTTGGAGAGGGGCGGAGGGTGTTTGATGGCGGTAGAAAGGATCGTGGGCGGCGCGAACCGAGGAAGATGATGCGGTGTTCGACGCGTCGGGGACTCCTGCGCCAACGGACAAGCCGATAGTGATTAGCATCCAACCATGAAACTAAGACAAGCCAGGGATGGAGTTGGTAGGCACGGAGTTGCCCTGACCAGAGGACGATGGCTCGCGGCGGCGATCCGGCTGGAGTTGGAGAAGACGACGTCGCCCGGACTACTCCGGTGATTCCAAACGACGATTAGCAGCTCCAAGGATGCGCAAGGGCAAGGCGGAAAGGATGACCGGAGCAATTGAGCGGTGATCGTGGGTGTTGCTCGAATTTTGCAAGGCAAACGACGGGCGGCCTACCGTGGCGGTGGGAGGGAAAAGGAGCACCGACGGCCGTGTGGAGTTGGTTTTATAGGCCAACGGTGAGCCGGGGGACAGTGGAAGGGAGGTTCGCGACGACGACGAGGACTGGCCGGCGTCGCGTGAAAGGCGGAAGGCGCCCGAACGGCCACGGCGACGGCGGCCGACCGGCCGGCATGGGCAGCCGATGAGGTGCCCCCCATGTCTCTCATTGTAGCTTGAGCCAGCATATTTTTCTATTTTCGAAATTATTTTCAAAAATTGTACTGTACACAAAAAATATCCCAAAATACAGTTGACTCAAAAATTTGTGCTCTACAACTTTCATTAAAGAAGTTTTGTCAGATTCAAACTAGTTTTTGAATTTGAACTTCAAATTTGAAAAGGGACAAAACCCTAACCTTTGGGATTTCAAAATTACTTTCAAATTTTGAATAAAAGATGAAAATCTCCAAAAATAAAAGTTGTTCCATTTCTCAAGGTCTACAACTTTCATTTAGGAAGTTTTTCATGAAACCCAATAATTTTTGAATTGTAGTTTAAAACTCAAAAGGGGGCAATTTGAAATTCAAATTACTTTTGAAATTACTCCAAATTTTATTCAAAAAACTTGAAAAACTTTGTATACCAAAGTTGTAGAGCTCAAAGAGATGCACAAACTGTATTTTGGAAGTTTTCCCAAATTTTGAATATTTTGAGGTGAAATTATGAAGGGGGTAAAAACATACTGAAAATATCCCTTTTTGAAATGAATTTCAAATTGAAATCTTGGGCAAATAAATAGTGATGCTGTGACACTTTTCAAACCCAACCAATAGCATATTTTCAAAGTACAAAGTTCATACTTTCAAAAGGTGCCATTGGTTGGCAACTTTTATTTATAAAATTAATCATGGTTAGCTCACCAAATTTGAAAGTGATATTCCAATTCCAACACTTAGCCTCTCAAGCTAGGATTTGGGAATTGAATGCCAATTTCAAACTTGGTTCTCTCTTGCACCTCATTTGATTTAGAAAACTTGTTTAAGGTGAAAGTCAGGGTTAGCCAAGCACTTGCAAACATCGCGGTTGATTTTAATTGATTGGTTTTATTTAAGAAATCAAACATGTGAGCAGGATTCAAATTATAAACATAAGCACATGTAATACAAAGGAGCTCAAACAACACCCTAGAATCGTAAACTCATTTTAATTGTTTGAATTAGGGTTTTCTAATCATGAATGCTCATGCAATGATGATGATGACATGGCAGGTTTTGCTTAACGTAACACAGGGGTGTTCTGAGATAAGTTTCGTGATTATTATGCACTCTAATCCCTCTTTTAAGTTTTTCTGGAATAGTCCCGGAAAAATATAGAATATGTAAAACTCGTGAAAACTGTCAGTTAAAACCCTAGACTAGTGTGTTTTCGTGTATCCTTTTGTGTCTAAAGTTCTATTGAAGGTTAACGTTATCCACCGTCAACAGATACCTTTAGGTACTGGTCCCGGGTCAAGAAAATATTTTTTGCTTACGCTTTGGTGACCTTCCCCGCTTTCAAACCACGCACAGTAGTTTATGATAGCCCTGGGTACGCGACTCGTAATGCATGTCATGCACGAGCTTCTTGTGCCCGGATAGCCACCCGATCCGCCAATTCCTCCATTCCCTGGCTCGCAGATCTGTAGAAATCCTGCATATTGAGTAAAATGTTATAAATGCATTTATTATTGGAAGAAAGGGTAACAGATGTGATGTATTGACCTATGTAGTGTAAGAAGTACTTACCCACAGCTCGACCCCGATTATTTGTGGCCTTGTTGTTAAACACCCGGCCAAGAAGATCCGCTTCATCGTGGCCGACTCGTAGTGCTTCCACGTGTAGGCCGGCTCCATCACTCCACCGTGCAAGACCAAGCCGGGGAAGTGCTCCCTCACAAGAAGTCCTGGGATGCCATTCACCGGGCGTTGGTGACCACCACCGCAACCTCTACGATCGTCCAAGACTTGCCCACAAGACTCAGAATAATATTAGTTTCTATTGATGTTATGAACATATAATACGCAAAAGGAATCGGTCTCTAAGGGAGGCCCACATCTTAAGTTACTTACTTTGGGGGTTCAGGACGAACCAACGGATGTCTGGCAATAGGAATCAGTCTCTGAGGGAGGCTCGCCGGTCCTCGCAGGTACACAGCCGGCACACCTGAGCCAGCGGAGCCCTCTCCTCCCTCCTCTCCCTCTTCCTCCTCCTCGTCCCTCTCCTCCTCCTGCACCTGTTGCTCCTCGTCCTCGTCCCTCTCCTGCTCGTCGTGCGGCGGCACGGTGACAGGCGAGGACTCTCTCCTCCTCCTACTCCTCCTGCTCCCCGCTCCCGCCGCTCGACCCTCCGTTATTTCTTCGTAGAGCGACCGCACGTTCCTCATACCGCCCACCATCTTCACTCAATCTCCCGCAAATAATTAAAGTAGACCAATTAGCACAAATGAACAAGTACTTTGAAATAGATGCATAATAAAAAATATAATAATAATAATAGAAATATTACATGTATATTAGAAATATTTTTCTTGATCAGGGTTAGCTGGATCATAACTCTCATCATCACTATCCACCAAGTCGAATTGTTGGTTAAGAAAGTCTAAGTCCGGAGGAGGAATGTTGTCTTTATTTTCTAAATGCAATCGTTCTAGCATTTGTAAGTCCTTCGCATTAACCACCTCCTCTCCTCCATTCTCATCCGCAACCCACTCGTTGTCTACCTCCATCTCGATCGCTCCGGTTAAGTCTATCTCGAACCTTCCTTCTAGCCCCTCTTCTTGATAGAACTCTCCATCGTATGCGATTGGGTTAATTAAGTTGTAGTCTTCATCGTTAGGGACCGGTATTCTACCGTGCGGTGATACCTTGTGCACAATATCCCACCCCTTAAGATGCTCTTTGGTTTTGCATGCATATGGGAGATAATAAACTTGCGTAGCCTGTTGGGCCACAATATAGACATCGTCTCCGGGTAAAACGGAATCCTGTCGAATTTCGACCAGCCCAAGATTAGCATGTGTCCATCTAGTTACTGCAGGATCAAACCAATCACACTTGAATATGACAGGAGTTAGAGGTTTGCAACCTCTAAAATTGAGCTCGTATATCTCTTCAATTCTTCCATAATACTCGACATTATCAAGGCCGGGTGTAAAAACTCCGGAACATATGGTTCTTCGATTCTCCTTGTCATAGCTTGATATACGAAAGCGGTAACCATTCACGTCATAACCGGTAAATGACCTGACCCTATATTCAAAGCCATTAGCAACCTGTCTCAACTCGGCACTCATTGTCACATCACTTTGGGCCTGCAGAATGGAGTAGGTTAGATCGTTCTATTATTTGGACATGCGTGCAACTTGCAATGTGAAAATACCTAAGAAGGGTACCTTGTTTTGGAACCAAGAAATAAAATCAGGCATTCCACCTCCCGCCCCATTTTGAAGAATGGCATCACACTCCTGTGGGATAGGTTCACCCATTGATTCATTTCTGAATTGATCAAGAAATTCCCTATGCCAATGAGAAACAACAGGGTTTGTCAACACATATAGCATGACGAAAGTTCATGAGTATGGAACCAGTTCGGTGAGAACTTACCGCAAATACGGCTCCACTTCATCAAGGTTGGTCAACAGATATAGCATAATATTGCGCCACTCGTCAGGTCTCAAGGACTTGTTGGTCGATGCACTTGCACTCCGAGTTGCCCTTTGAAAAGGCTGAGGTTCGACTCATTCTCGTCAGCATTGTAACGATCGGGTGGATTATACACGCTAGGGAGCTTGTCACCATAGTATGTCGTTGTGAAGTTCGATACCTCCTCAAGAACATATGCCTCCACCATGGACGCCTCGATTTGATTTTTTTTCTACATTTCTTTCGGAGAACCTTTAAACATCTCTCCTCCCGGAAAGCACCAATGGAACCGCACGGCCCCCCTAATCGTGCCTCGGTAGGAAGGTGCACAATCATGTCCTCGCATCGGATTGAAGCCGGGGGAAGATCTTCTCCAACTTACGTGAGCAACATAGGGGTCATTTGTTCCAAGTCTTCAACCACCTTACGAGATAACTCCTTCGCACGGAGTCGCCGAAAGAAATAGCTCAACTCGCCAACACTAACCACACATGCTCGGGGACATAGCCTCGAACCATGGCCGGAAGAAGCCGCTCAATCCATATGTGGTAGTCATGACTCTTCATCCCTAAGACTTTTAGAGTATCTAATTTGACCCCCTCCTCGATTTGCCGCATAGCCATCGGGGAACGTCAATGACCGGATCCATTCTAGCACTTCCCTCCTCCGGGGGCTTCTTCAGACTAAATCGACATCCGGCTTTGTCCAGTTCTTGCCACGCCTAGGAGGTCTTATTTCTTGCTTTGGTCTATCGTATAACGTTGCTAGATCTACTCTAGCCTTAATGTTGTCCTTTGTCTTATCGGTTTCCATCGGTGTTGCCCAAAGTGCCTCGACAATATTTTTTCTCGGTGTGCATTACATCAAGGTTGTGTGGAAGGAGGGAGATCATCATAATAGGGGAGCCGAGTCAAGCCGGACTTATGAGTCCACATATGTTGCTCACCATATCCCACAAATCGATGTGGACCTTTGCCGTCATTGACCACGAGAGCATCTATCTGAGCATGAACCTCGGCACTAGTCCTCATTGGCGGTGCTTCCTCTGTCACTATGATACCTTTCATAAAATTCTTGATGTCTTGTCTGAATGGATGGGAAGGAGGTAGGAATTGTCGATGCTTGTCGAACGACGAGAACTTGCCGCCCTTTTGCAACCAAATGAACCTCATAGCCTCCTTGCATATCAGACATGGGTACTTCCCATGAACACACCAGGCTGCAAACATCCCATACGCCATGAAGTCGTGTAGGGAGTACTGGTACCACACATACATTTTCAAGTTTTTTTTTAAGAGCTTTCGGTCGTATGTCCATACGCCATGCACCCAAGCATCGATCAATTCATCAATCAGAGGCTCCATGAGTACACCCATATTATTCCTCGGATGCCCCGGAATTATCAAGGACAAGAATACGTATTTGCTTTGGAAGCATACGCCGGGGGAAGGGGGGATAACGAAAACGGGCCAACATGAGTATGAAGCGACCATCATTCCAAAAGGATTGAACCCATCATTTGCCAACGCAACACGCACATTTCAAGCCTCTTTTGCTTTCTCTTTATGCTTGCCATCAAAGTGGATCCATGCCTCACCATCGATGCATGTACCATCTTGTCGATTGCATCGTTTGCCGCTTTTTGTGCCATATCATCCGTTTTAGCGACTCCTCGGTCATGTATAGCCGTTGGATCCGCGGCATGAAGGGAAGGTGCCTCACCGAAGTTACGGGGATCGCAAGTCGCCTCTTCCGTCCTTCACTAGTTTTCGCCTCCAAGAACCTAGAAGACTTACACTTCGGAAGATTTTTGCGTCCACGTGTTCTTTCCTAAACAGGACACACCCATTCGAACAAGCATCTATCCGGTCATACGACATCTTTAGTGCACAAAGTAGCTTTCGTGACTCGTACATGTTCTTGGGCATAATGTGACCCTCCGGAAGTATGGTACCAACAACTGTCAGCAGAGTATCGAATGCATCTCAACCCAAGTTATCTTTGGGACTTGAACGCCATCAAGCGGCCAATGGCATCTAGTTGAGACACCGTTGTGTGGCCATGAAGGGGTTTCTGTGTGGCGTCTAACATATCGTAGAATGCTTTCGCACTTGCCTCTGGCTCCTCCTCCAGACGTTCTTCATTGAAGTGTGCTTCATGATAGTCATTTAACATGTCTCCTACCCTCGCATCATCATCATAGTCATCTAGGCGGGTCGAACCACCTCCTCTATCACCCGATCGACTTCACCATGCATGTACCACCGGTATAGTTCGCCATATATCCATACTTCCACAGATGGCGCCCCCCAGAGCCCCCTTTTTATATTGTCTTTTTTCTATTTGCACACTTTTCGCAAGGACACCAAAGCGCATTCGCTCCTTCGCCAAGGCCAAATGCCCGTTCTATGAAAGCATCGGTCTTCCGGCACCACTCATCGATGGGGACCTGTCCTAGTTGCCATTCCGTGTACATCCACCGTCGATCTTCCATCCTCTAGCATATGTATCATCGAGTAATGTAACAAGCCAGTATATGCAAGGTGGTTCCTACCATCTAATAGGTGAGGATAGGTCCTAATCCCACCCAAGGATGCGTAGATGGTGTTAGTTTCCATGTTACGCTTTCGATCGGAGACGGAGTTTGGGGCATTTCTCCCGCTGTTCTCCAAATACACGTTCCAAAGAGGGAGTGTGTGTATCCGGGAGAACATGGGGGAGGTGCTACTAAAACTCCGTCTCCGATCGGAGCGTAACATAGAAACTAACACCATCTACGCATTCTCGAGTCGTCCGTAAAACGTGGATAATCCGAAGCAGATAGGGTTAGAGATATGCGATGATGACCGCATAGCATATCTCAAACCCTATCTCTTTCGAACGGGAGCCGCCTAATCGGTTTTACGTGACGCATGACCATGCTACGGAAAGAGAGGCTATACCTTGGGTGGCGGTGGAGTCAGGCTAGCGGGGCCATGGCAAGTCGCTGCAGTGGCGAGGCGACGCGGTGCCGGCAGACCCGCAACGTTGAGGAAGACGATCGGGGTCACCGAGAATCACCGACTAGCCTCTGACGGGATCTTCTCTCCGAAAAAACAAGAGACAATCAATTAAAAATTTTTGGCAAAGCACCTCCCCTACATGGGGAGGTATTCAAAACCCGCAAGAAACAACGGCGTGATGGCCGATAACCACTTAGCAATGGAAGACACATCGACACGCCAAGGACGGAGATCCAAAATACCGAGCACAACTTCTACTACTAGTACTACTTGTACTACTACTACTTCATGGCCACACAACTTCTACTACTACTACACTTGCACTACGACTAATACTACTACTTCTAGTACTACCACTAATACTACTACTTCTAGTACTACCACTAATACTACTACTTCTAGTACTACCACTAATTAGCCTGAAATCATGAAAAATAGCAATCTTACCACGCCAACGATGACCGTACGGCGGCGTTGATGGGGAGAAACGGCGGTGGCTGCCTCCTATTCTCTTTCTCCTTCTCCTCCCCTTCTTCTCCCCCCCCCTGTCCCTCCCCTCCTCCTCCTCCTCCCTGGCCGGATGGTCTGGCCCGGGCTAGCCGCCGGTGCTGCACCGGCCGGAAAGGGCCGGGCTGGCCGGGGGGGGGGGGGCCTGGGCGGCAAGCCGTGCCGGGCCGGGGGCACCGGAGTGTGCAGGCCGGCGGGCGGGCCGGCCGGGCATCGGGCCGGCCGGCCCGGCCTCGGCTGGGGAAGCGCCGGGCCTGGCCGGGGAGGCGCCGGGGGGGGGCCCCTGGCCCGGGGGCGGGGGCGCACAGGCCGGAGGCGGCGGCCGGCCCGAGCAGTGGGCTGCCGGGAGGCGCCCGGGGGGCCGCTCGCGGCCGACCGGGGGCGCAGGCCGGCCGGGGGCGCAGGAGGGGCCGGGGGGAGGGGCGGCCGGCCACGGAGCCGCTTCGGCCGGGTGGCGAGGAGTGGCCGGTGGTCGGCGAGGGCGCCCGCCCCGGTGTCGCGGGCGTGTGTGTGTGAGAGAGTGTGGTGTGTGTGTGGCGCAGACTGAGCTGGAGGGAAGGATAAGGTGCGCGGTTTGCCGAGTGCCGTGATCTGGCACTCGGCAAACCATTTTTTTCATTTTTAACATTTGCCGAGTGTCAGGGGAAGACACTCGGCAAATCTAGGTATTTTGCCGAGTGTTTTCCAGAGACACTCGGCAAACTATATATTTTTTTTGCGTGTTTTGCTATCAAATTTTTTTGGGGGAACTTGTATAGTATTGTGGGGACTATATTTGATTTTGGTCCTTTTTTAAAACTATTTAATATATAATGTTCCTTTATTTCATTAATTAGAATTATTTTCGGTAAAAGAAGTTTGCACTACAGGTGCATCCGATAATCGAATTTAAACGATGCAAAAATGGTATTCATATTACTAAGTCTAATTTGCGGCCGTATCCAGAGAAAGAGCTGAAATTTCAAATATCTTATTCATGTAACACATGCGAGCAATGTCGTCAAACGGTTTTTAAAATTGTATAAATTGCAAAATAAAGTCTGAAAATCATGAAACTTGGCGAGAGGTCTTCATATCATATGCAGAGGCTATGCAAAAAAAAATTGGGAAGCTTTTCGTGAACATTGGCCTTTAAGATGTCTGAAACCCAACAAACAACGATGATGTTTTATGATTTTATGTGACGCCTTTGTGTAGGGTTTCTAAGCGATAGCGTGCACAAGTATTCAAAATTTTTTTAAATTTTTTCATAGCCTCTCGCCTACGAAATGAAGACATCTCGCCAAGTTTTATGATTTTTAGACTTTATTTGCATTTTATAAAATTTTAAAAGCCATTGCATGCAGGTTGCCCGCATGTGTTACGTGAATAAGAAGTTTGAAATTTTGGGTGTATCTCTCGATACGGCCGCAAATTGACTCAATAATATGAATACCATTTTTGCATCCATTAAATTTAATTATCGGATCCACCTGTAGTGCAAACTTCTTTTTTCGTAAATAATTCAAATTAATGAAAAAAAAGAACAATGTATATGAAATAGTTTCAAAAAAGGACCAAAATCGAATATAGTGCCCACAATACTATACAAGTACAACCGAAAAATTTTGGAAGCCAAAATAAAAAAAATAGTTTGCCGAGTGTCAAGGAAATACACTCGGCAAACTACCTAGGTTTGCCGAGTGTCTACCCTTGACACTCGGCAAACCTTTAACACCACCGTCGCCCCCCGCCCATGTTTGCCGAGTGCTATAGTTTGCCGAGTGTCGACACTCGGCAAAATAGTGATATGCCGAGTGCGATCGTTTGTCGAGTGTCGGACACTTTCGGCAAACCCCTGGTTTGTTGAGTGTATTTTTTATGCCGAGTGTTACACTCGGCAAATTGGAGGTTTGCCGAGTGCCCGACAAAAAAACACTCGGCAAACCTTATGACACTCGGCATTGAGCCGGTTTCCGATAGTGTGACTCGACCAAATTAAAATGTGCGACATCGACAAACTAGCTGATTATTTGGTGAATTGCATCAAAGTGACCTTACCGTATAGAATCATGGTTTTGAACCAACCGTTTGGTCGTTGCAAGTGCGCCCTGCTTTCGAGATATATGGCTAATCTATAGTACTCTCTCCGTTCCAAAAAAAAAAACATGCAATTCTCACATCCCGAGAAATCAAACATTGTGAACTTTGACTAAAATTATATAAAAAATACATAAATTCATGAGACAAAATAAATATCATTGGATTGGTTATGATATATATTTTCATAATAAATTTATTTCAAGACATAAATGCTAATCTTTTTTTTGCTATAAACTTGGTCAAAAGTTAACAAAGCTTGACCGGTCACGCTTTCCATAGTTGCATGTTTTTGGAACGGAGGCAGTAGTATATAATTTAAAGGATAATTCCACATCCATTTAAGGTAGACAAATGTCACTTTCAAGATGAAGAAAAACAAATGTGGAAATACTTGGGGGATATTTTTGGAGCTGGAGGTAGAGGAAGGAAAGCCATGTGAATGATGACCAGGACCCTGGGGGGTCGCCACTGGCCAACCAGCCAGCTGTTGCCATTTGTGGTTCCTCGACCCTTTCCTTTCCAAGTAATAAAACTGCCCCTTTTTCCTCCAAAAATCGCATCCCTACAAAATCCCCAACGCTACCAGATTAAGCCCGGCAGGCGGCAGCAGGCACCCTCCGGTTCGCCGCCGGCAAGGCATCATGCAGATCCATCCACCACCACCCGACCATCTCATGGTGATGGCCACCGCGGCGGCCGCCATGGACGTGGATGCGCCGGCGGCGCCAGACGGGAACGCCGCCGCCTTGGCGGCCAAGAAGCAGGGGGCGGCGCGGGCGCCGCGAGATGCGCCGGATCGAGGACACCACGAGCCGCCAGGTGACCTTCTCCAAGCGCCGGAGCGGGCTCCTCAAGAAGGCGTACGAGCTGTCGGTGCTGTGCGACGCCGAGGTCGCGCTCATCGTCTTCTCGCCCCGCGGCCGCCTCTACCAGTTCGCCTCCGCCGCCGAGTACGTACTACTCTCCTTTCCTTGGCCCTAGCCATCCGTAACCACCGCGCAGGTCGCGCCATGGCCTCCTCTTCTTCACTCTCTCTTTTGTTTGCTTCTAGTTTCGTCACCAGCCGTACCACCGTACGTGCCTACTTCTTTCTCTTTCCCGGCCGGCCATGTGTTTTGTTACTAGTTAATTCCAAGATTAATCTACGCCCAGTACGTGTGTGCATGAAATAGCTAGAATTATTGCATCTGTGCATCATATTAGCGCCGCGGCGCACGATATATATGCAGATTATCCATGCATCCTCGCTTATTTTTATCCAACAAGCATCTATGTAGTATATACATATCATACAGGTACAGTACACTGATGCTAGATCCACAACATTTATCAATGGGTGCATATTATTTTTTGGAGTTTAGATAGATTACAACACTGATTAACTGGATACATACGTAGATGGACTGATAAATTAAATGCAAGTAGTAGAGAATGCTGCTCACTAAAATTAACTGCTATATAGAATCGCTAGCTATATATATGTATTTGTTTTTCTATTTTTCTCTCTTCATTCAATTCATTTTTTGTTCTCCCCGAGCAGCCCTTTTTTAAAGGTAAAAGATAAACCTCTCAATACCCAATCAGAATACCCAAGAAAAGAAACAACTCGCGCTCACTGTGATGATATCAGTCAAACTTATTTTCAACCATCAGTTCATCCGTACACTGTGCTTTTGTACAATTGGCAGTGGTCAGCGACATGCCTTTGACTTGCATCTGCAAAATGCAAAACTAGCTACTATATGATGAATCTGGTTACTCTCCATTTCTTTTTTTAGTGGAAATTAATGCATCAACCAATAGCAGTAGCACTATGATTAACATGCATGGAACAACTTCTCTTGTAACCAACAGTACATGAAATACAGTCAACAAACACTAAAAACCTCCCCCACGCATGCCCTTGTTATCTTTTGCATCATTATGCAAAATCTCTTTTACCTAAATAATCTAGTGCACATACAGTAATATATAACTCTCTGATCCCGCTGAAAAGATAGAAATTGTAAAACAAAAAATAGCCCATTACTCAAGAGACATGTACACACAGTCCTAATATACTGTAACTGCTAGCTTCAACACAAATGGATACCAAGTATAGCCCATGCTCAAAGACTCAAGGAACATGATGTAAAGTTCACTCCTATATCTGATCAGCGACATATATTTGATTTCATATTTCTGAGCTCATTAATTTTTATTATTTTATTTCTCAATATTGGTTCCTGAATTGGACTGTACCCATTAGTACCATTATATTACACAATAAATGAATATTCATATAATCTTTTCATTTGCATCCAGACCTTAATTAGAAGAGCTATTTAGTTCAAAATGTACTACCTTTAACCTTCCTCATAAAAAAGAAGATGTAATTCTATTTCTCTTCTTAGTCGTCAAATTATCTAAAGTTTGACCAAGGGTATCAATATTTGTGACACCAGATAGCAATAATTATTAAAATATATTCAATGAATAATCTAATGGTACTTTCTGATATCATAAATATTGGTAGAATTCAATGAATAATCTAATGTTACTTATTTGGCAATATAAATGCATCCTCGCTTGTTTTTTCTTTCTGCATCCAACAAGCATCTATTTTTCTTTCTGCATCCAACAGGCATCTATGTATTAGTATATAAATATCATACAGATACAGTACACTGATGCTAGATCCACAACATTTATCAATGGGTGCATATTATTTCTTGGAGTTTAGATAGATTACAACACTGATTAGCTGATGCATACGTAGATGGACCGGCCGGTAAATTAAATGCAAGCAGTAGAGAATGCTGCTCACTAAAATTAACTGCTATACAGAATCGCTACTATATGTATTTGTTTTTCTATTTTTCACTCTTCATATCAGTTCATTTTTTTATTCTCCCCGAGCGGCCCTTTTTTAAAGGTAAAAAGATAAACCTCTCAATACCCAATCAGAATGCCCAAGAAAAGAAACAACTCTGTGATGATCAGTCAAACTTATTGTCAACCATCAGTTCATCCGTACACTGTGCTTTTGTACAATTGGCAGTGGTCAGCGACATGCCTTTGACTTGCATCTGCAGAATGCAAAACTAGCTACTATATGATGAATCTGGTTACTCTCCATTTCTTTTTTTAGTGGAAATTAATGCATCAAACCAATAGCTGTAGCACTATGATTAACATGCATGGAACAACAACTCTTGTAACCAACAGTACATGAAATACAGTCAACAAACACTAAAAACTCCCCCACGCATGCCCTTGTTATCTTTTTGCATCATTATGCAAAATCTCTTTTACCTAAATAATCTAGTGCACATACAGTAATATATAACTCTCTGATCCCGCTGAAAAGATAGAAATTGTAAAACAAAAAAAATAGCCCATTACTCAAAAGACATGTACACACAGTCCTAATATACTGTAACTGCTAGCTTCAACACAAATGGATACCAAGTATAGCCCATGCTCAAAGACTTAAGGAACATGATGTAAAGTTCACTCCTATATCTGATCAGCGACATATATTTGATTTCATATTTCTGAGCTCATTAATTTTTATTATTTTATTTCTCAATATTGGTTCCTGAATTGGACTGTACCCATTAGTACCATTATATTACACAATAAATGAATATTCATATAATCTTTTAATTTGCATCCAGACCTTAATTAGAAGAGCTATTTAGTTCAAAAATGTACTACCTTTAACCTTCCTCATAAAAAGAAGATGTAATTCTATTTCTCTTCTTAGTCGTCAAATTATCTAAAGTTTGACCAAGGGTATCAATATTTGTGACACCAGATAGCAATAATTATTAAAATATATTCAATGAATAATCTAATGGTACTTTCTGATATCATAAATATTGGTAGAATTCAATGAATAATCTAATGTTACTTATTTGGCAATATAAATATTGGTACTTTTCTATATAAACTTGGTTACATATAAGATGGTTTGACTTGAAACTATGCTAGAATTGTGTTATTTTCTGGATAGAGGGGGTACTTATGAAAGAATTTCATTGAATGTAAACATATAGTTGCTACAACAGATTCATATTCATTACCATGCTTTCATTCATACATATATGGTAGTTGGGTTATTTATGATTTGTGCACCATATAGATACGGTATTCTCGTGAACATAGCCTCCTTGTATTTTCTGATTTTCATGTATACTCTAGCAATCATGTGCCAACCAAAAAGAACAATGAATATGTATAGTTCATATCAAAAGGTAACACCAAAGCAAATGCAATCAATGGAGACAATTATCACAACTACAAAAATCTTTACGGAGGTGGTTGAAAACGATTTTACGAGATAGTTATCTCAACCGCCTCCATACAAATGTCACCGTTAATCATGATTCATAGACGACGCAGTCGAATATGTCTGCCTCGGCTAATCAAAATGAAAAATAGCCCAGACCTGGTAACCAAGTCTGGGTCTAAATCTGGGCCACTAGCAGCAGCACCACGACTGCACGTCGCCGCTGGATCTGCACGCAATACTCCTCTCCTCGCCAGATCCACACGCCATGCCGATGGATCCACATGACCCGCACCTAGATTTGTTGCTAGTGACCTTAGTGCCACTGCCTAGCTCGCTCCATGCCAGATCCGTGTGCGCCGCCTCCTCTCTTCGTCGGATCCGCATAACCCACCACTAGGGACCGTACCGCCTCTACCGAGATCCGCTCCTCATCGGATCTGCACGCGCAGCCCCTCATCTCGCCTGATCCGCACGCCTCGCCTCTGCAGATCCACCTCCTACTCCTCTAGGACAAGCGCTCGGCCGCTATAGGAGGCCACAAAAAGAGGCCACCACGCAGCCCCCATCTCGCCTAATCCCATACGCCTTACCTCTGGATCCACCTCCCTCTCCTCTAGGACAAAAAGCGGCGACGGCCGCCATAGAGGCCACAAAGAAGAAGGGGTGCCTCGCCTTGTTGCCGCCGGTCGAGGCCTCCCTTCACGCCGCCGCTGCCGATTTGGCGTACTGCAGCGCATGCGTCGCTGTTGGAGGCTGCCACATGTGCCGCCCGTCGCCGCTGAATTCACGGTCACCCCCAGCGTAGCGCCGTCGGGGCGGCGGCTTGGCGATCGCGCCCGGTGGGGCTGAGTATGTGCCTACATTGGGGGCAGGCCCGCTTCGCCGCCCGCCCGTAGCTAAGAAGGCGGCCAATAGAGCGAGCGAGGAGGTAGAGGGAGGAGAGGGAGGGGCACTGGGAGCTAAGTGGCCAGTTATATATATGAGCCTACGTATATGGGTTGTGCTAGGCTCGGAGCTGGGCTGTTATTTTTGGTGGCGGTTGTTTTAAAATGACTATCTCCATAAATCTATTTTCTGAGGCGGGCATTTTCAACCACCTCAGTAAATTAAAACAACTACCTCGATTAATAGCCAGCATTTTGTGAGGTGGTTGGAATTTATGACCGCCTTGATTGGGTACTGCCTTTAATAGTGAAGTTCTCTGTTATGTGTTTACGCTTTTAGTAGCTTCAACAACAACCAAATGGCTAGTAGGAGCATACTCCCTCCGTATCGAAAAAAGAAGTCATTTTGGACAAGATTTATGTCAAACATTAGG